>JALIZH010024699.1:10000-17903 GCA_030522465.1 Rhipicephalus appendiculatus | reverse complement strand
GACTATTCCGTCATTAGTGGGACGTTCGCCGCGAAGTTGAAGAAAGTGAGGACTGCTTGGGAAGGCCCTGAAATCCGGACAGCCGGAGGCCACCTAGTAACGCCGGCAGGAATCTGTACAGCGAGTCACTATTAACAACCGGATTTATCCCGCGAGCTTCGTCGTCCTACAGCGCTGCTCGAGAGATGTCATCCTTGGTATGGACTTCCTAGGCCTTCACGGAGCAGTCATCGATCTGAGATTCAAGTCGATAACGCTATCCACCGAAAAAGCACTACCGCCGCACACGCCGTCAGGGAAGCACGCCTTGAATGTGCTCGAAGACCAAGTCACCATTCCCCCCTGCTCCAGCGTCAGCATTTCCGTCGGCACTCGAAAATCAATAGACCTTCAAGGCGTCGTTGAAGGCGACCAGCACCTGTTAATCAACCGCGAGATTTGCGTCGCCAGAGGAATAGCCGAGCTGCGAGGAGGGAAAACATCAGTGATGCTCACGAACTTCAGCAACGAATACAAGCACGTGAGCAAAGGCACGACGGTTGCCTATATCGAAGAAATTGTGGAAGCCAGCAACGCTTTCACCCTCGCCGAGTCTATCGAAGCTACTACGACGAACGAACATCATCAACTAGCCTTCGACGTTAACGCGCGCCTTCCGACGCATAAGCAGGAAAAGCTCAAAACCCTGCTCCTGCAATACAAGGACTGCTTTTCATCGTCGTCAAGAGTTCGACAGACCCCAGTCGCAAAACATCGCATCATAACCGAAGAAAGTGCCAGGCCACTTCGTCAGAGCCCGTACAGAGTTTCGGCGCGAGAACGCGAGGCCATAAAGAAACAAGTCGACGAAATGCTTCGCGACGACATCATCCGGCCTTCAAAGAGTCCGTGAGCGTCGCCTGTGGTGTTAGTGAAGAAGAAAGATGGGACCCTACGTTTCTGCGTCGATTATCGTCGCCTGAACAAAATCACAAAGAAAGACGTGAATCCTCTCCCACGAATAGACGACGCCCTAGATCGACTCCACAACGCCAAGTACTTTTCCTCGATGGACCTCAAGACGGGCTACTGGCAAATCGAAGTCGACGAGAGAGACCGAGAAAAAACTGCCTTCATTACACCGGACGGTTTGTTCGAGTTCAAGGTCATGCCCTTCAGCCTTTGCTCGGCGCCTGCGACTTTCCAACGGGTTATGGATACAGTACTGGCTGGCTTGAAGTGGCAAACATGCCTCGTTTACTCGAACTTCGACGAACACCTCGAGCGTCTTGAATCAGTACTTGAAGCAATCAAGAGCTCCGGACTAACCCTGAAGCCGGAAAAGTGCCGCTTCGCGTACGAGGAGCTCCTATTTTTGGGTCACGTGATCAGCAAGACTGGAGTGCGCCCAGACCCGCAGAAAACAGCTGCCATCACCGCCTTCCCGCCACCCACCGACAAGAAGGCGGTTCGCCGATTTCTCGGCCTGTGCGCCTATTACAGACGCTTCGTCAAGGACTTTTCAAGGATCGCCGAGCCACTAACGCAGCTCACGAAGACTGACGTCGAGTTCCGGTGGGAAACGGCGCAAGTTCAAGCATTTCAGGAACTGAAACGACGCCTGCAGACGCATCCGATACTTGCGCATTTCGACGAATACGCCGAGACGGAAATCCACACCGACGCAAGCAGCGTAGGACTCGGCGCCGTTCTTGTGCAGAAGACTAACGGAGAAGAAAGGGTTATCAGTTATGCTAGCCGGTCGCTCTCCAAAGCAGAAGGCAACTATTCCACAACAGAAAAAGAGTGTCTTGCCATTATCTGGGCTACGTCAAAGTTTCGCCCCTACTTCTATGGAAGGCCCTTCAAAGTTGTGAGCGACCCCCATGCCTTGTGCTGGCTAGCTAACTTGAAGGACCCTTCAGGTCGTCTCGCACGATGGAGTCTGAGACTTCAAGAATTCGACATCACCGTCGTTTACAAGTCCGGACGAAAGCACTCTGACGCCGACTGCCTGTCCCGTGCCCCCGTTGATCCACCGCCGCAGGACGACGAAGATGGTGACTATTTCTTGGGAACTTTAAGCGTTGATGACTTCGCCGAACGACAGCGCGCCGATCCGGAACTGAAGGGCCTTATAGAATACCTCGAGGGCAAGGCCACCGTGGCTCCGAAGGTATTCAGACGAGGACTGGAGTCGTTTTTCTTGCGGAACGGCGTTCTTCTAAAGAAAAACTTCTCGCCACGTCGGGCCGACTCCCTCTTCGTGGTACCTTCGGCATTACGTCCAGAAGTTCTGGATGCTCTGCATGACGACCCGACGGCTGGACACCTTGGATTTTCCCGTACGCTGCCAAGGCTACAAGAAAAGTACTACTGGCCTCGCCTCACTGCCGACGTCACCCACTACGTGAAGACTTGCCGAGATTGTCAGCGACGGAAGACACCACCCACTAGGCCAGCCGGACTTCTGCAACCCATCGAGCCCCCTCGCCGACCGTTCCAGCAAATCGGCATGGACTTACTGGGGCCGTTCCCGACGTCGAATTCCGGAAACAAATGGATCGTCGTGGCAACGGACTACCTCACCCGCTACGCCGAGACAAGGGCCCTGCCAAGGGCAGTGCCGCCGAGGTAGCCAAGTTCTTCGTCGAGAACATCGTACTGCGTCATGGCGCCCCAGAGGTCCTCATTACCGACAGAGGTACGGCCTTTACGGCGGACCTAACTCACGCAATCCTGAGGTACAGCCACACAAGCCACCGCCGGACTACGGCGTACAACCCACAGACCAATGGCCTGACCGAGCGTCTCAATAAGACCATCGCCGACATGCTGGCCATGTACGTCGACGTCGAACACAAGACGTGGGACGCCATCCTTCCGTACGTGACCTTCGCATACAACACGGCCTTGCAAGAAACGACGCAGATGACGCCATACAAGTTGGTCTACGGAAGGAGCCCGGCAACGACGCTCGACGCCATGTTACCGAACGTGACCGACGAGGAAAACATCGACGTGACCGCCTACCTACAGCGCGCCGAAGAAGCACGACAGCTCGCCCGCCTGCGGATCAAGAATCAACAGACGACCGATAGCCGCTGCTACAATCTTCGACGACGCTTCGTGGAATACCAGCCCGGCGATCGTGTTTGGGTATGGACGCCGATACGCCGACGCGGACTAAGTGAAAAACTTCTGCGACGCTGCTTCGGACCGTACAGGGTACTTAGACGTCTCGGCACACTCGACTACGAGGTTGTCCCCGACGGCATTACGAACTCTCAACGGCGCCGTGCGCGACCTGAAGTCGTCCATGTTGTGCGCCGTTTTACGCGCGTTAGTGAACCTGAGGACTCTACTTTTTTTTTCATTGGACTTTCTTGCTTGTGCTTATTGTTTATTGTGCTTTCTTGATTTATTTATTGTTGCATGCATTTTCCCCCCCGTGTTCTGTTTTAAGCATCGGGACGATGCTTTTTCAGAGGGGGGGCACTGACACGCGCGTATCTTTCACTGTATTCGGTTTCCGCCCACAAAGACTATCAGCAGTACTCGGCGCAGACCGCGCCTTATTGTTCCAGAAGCTTCTCGCTTGTAGTAGATCGTTCTGTTAAGATTGCACGCAAGACGCTAACACTCAAGATTATTCCAGAGCTTCCGCGACGACTAGTGATAAGGCTAGAATGTTCGACGCGTGCGTTATAAAAGCCGGCGCGTTCCAGCGATGTACAGTTTGATCGACGGCCGACGCTTTGTTCGCCGCTATCACTGCCAGTGTGTAGTGCTGTAGCCTGACCTTCAGTTTTCCGGCCACAAGTTCGGCCTAATAAAGAGTTTCTTCTTTGACACGCCGACTGTAGCCTTCGTCGACGTCACGACCACGTGACAATATCAAGCGAACGAAACGGCCGCGAGCACGCCATGAGCATGGCATGCCAATCATGTTGCACATGACATACCATGATTTCCATATTACCACTTGTCATTTATGTTCCTCATACAGTCACGTCACTCAATACCAAGTTTGGTGTATATCAAGCTAACGAGACGGGCGCGAGCGCGCCACGAGCGTGGCGTGTAAATCATGTTGTTCATGACATGCACGTCATTATTTGCATATTACCACCTGTCATTTATGTCCGTCAGACAGTCACGTCACTCAATCCCAAATTTGGTGCATATCGAGCTAACGAAACGGCCGCGAGCGCGCCATGAGCGTGGCATGTAAATCATACTTTTCATGACAAGTTATTCATGATTTTTATGATATGACCAGCCATTTATGTTCGTGATACAGTCATGTTATGTGATACCAAATTTGGTATAAATCCCATTAACGATACGGCCAGGAGAGCACGAAGTCGTAGGCGGCAAGATAGATAGATAGATAGATAGATAGATAGATAGATAGATAGATAGATAGATAGATAGATAGATAGATAGATAGATAGATAGATAGATAGATAGATAGATAGATAGATAGATAGATAGATAGATACGCTCAAAGTCGCCGAAGTTCGCTAAGAAATGCTTCGCATTTAAAAAAACCGAAGAGAAACGAAGGAGGCTGCCCAATTCTGGACTTCCTTCAGGATTGGCAATTTGGCACCACTGATGCAAATGTGTTAATTTTTTTTTTGTCTACCTTCTTTTCCGCCGCTGTACGATTTTTCAGGTGGCGGCGTTTGCGGTGTCTGGACTACTTTCTTGCGTCCGTGTTTGCACACCCTGTCTTTATAACGGCCCCAGTGCAGCCTCTGAAAATACAATATCGAACGCGGTATTCTCCCTTGGCATTACGCCAGAACGGTGATTCACGTGACATGATTAGAGCAAATACTTTCTATTGGTCCATATACGAGAAATATCAGTCGTGAATTGTCTCCTACTCTGCTTTGCCATACATTTGCCCACCCGTTCTTCCTCACCTCGCGTGATTACCGTGAGCGATGAACTTATTTTGCACTGTTTTGTGAGTTTCCGATTACGCGAGGCGAAATAACAGAGTGCAGCCAACAAGCTCGAAATTCTGATGGGCTCAACGCTTAGTGCTCCAATTGTACACGTGCTTTATGAAGAAAGAAGTGTCGAGGAGATATGGAATGGAACGAATGGGAGAGGAACCGGATTATTTGATTCTTCCAACGGACGGACTCTTTACAGTGAAGACGATGCAGCTCTCCAAAAAATAGGCCAACCCGCTTCCACGGTTACTGTATACTTTTTGATTGCGATAACAATTATATGGACACTCTGTGCAGGTTTTTATTGTCGCTGTTATGTTCCGTATAAAGCCCAAATCGGTAACTTTTGTTCGCGCATTGCATGCTGTACCCGCTAGTAAAAGCTCGTGAGCGCTGGCGAGGAACACGGCTGAAGCATAGATGATACAAGCTGCCCATCTCTATCGTACGTCGGGCGCATGCGATTACATCACACCACGTGCGAGGCCTGCCATCGGTTGCTCTCAACAAGAAAGGAAGCCTTGTCCGTCTTTCGCTGGACGAAGGAGCACGAAGAGACGTCGGGGGGGCTGCGTGGCTCGATATCCGCTGCTGTGAACATGGACTATAAGGGCGCGGTCGCGAGCGCTGGCGCGCGCGCTATCTCGGTAGGCATCAGCAAACGCGCCTCGTATACCCTTCTACGCGCTATCATCTCACCGCGTCGTGCTGTGACCACTGATACGACAAACTGCATGAGAACTGCTTCTTTCCCGGGAGCGGCCATATTCCCATCCACCAGTGTTTTGCAGTTTCGCGAGATCGGATGAAAATGAGTTAGCTGCTAGCCTTAGTTTGTTATAACATTACGACATGTTGCTGTCGCATTTAGGCTTCGCCCTGTCGGGGAAACAGTTTTTTTTAGGAGCGAAGCTCCTTATGGTGAGACCTGGCCGGTTGTCGAGCGGCGTCGGTCGTCGATCGTCGTCAACCATACTCTGTACCCCGTAGTGTTCCCTTATCGTACAATAGAGGGCGCTGTCCCGTAGAGATGCATGCAAACTGCAGTTGGGTGACGATATACTAGATGGCGCTGTACGCATCACATTTCTCGTCTCGTTTCCGAGAGGGCGCTGTCCGATAGACATGCGTACAACATGGCCTCCGAAAAAAAGATGGAACAAAGAATATCTGAAGGAACTAAGAAACGAAAGTGAACAGAGGAGACATCGTATTGCTTGGTTCACGCACTCCTACATCACAGTGGAACCTGGCTAAAGTCATGGAAGTTTATTCGGGAGTCGAGGGCAAGACACGCTCCTGCCTGTTGAAAACCAACGGAAAGCTCATTCGGAGACCTATACAACATATCTATCAACTTGAAGGTTGTTTCCGATGACGAGAAGTAAACTTCATGCGGGCCGGAAGGTATAGAAACTCGCCGAAGACAAGGAGAAGAAAGAAGAAGACAGCGGGCACGGAAGAGCGCGCGCATTAATGAGCAGATAAAGTAAAAGAAGAATCTTGCTTTCGTTCGCATCGAACGCAGTTGTGTCTGTGGTCTCGTCTCGTTTCTGCGACAGTATGCACTAAGTGATTGAAGAACGCACTAGGGACAGGATGTCGCTATCGCGTTCAACTCTTAAAGGCGAAGCTTAAGGCTCCCCCCAATGTTTCGTCCGCTTTTCTTTCTTCACATTTAATTACATTTACTACTAACATCCCCTATACTTTCCTTGGCATTATTATCTGTTAGTTCTCATTAACATTTTGTCTAAGAAAGAAAAAAAGAGCCCTTGAGATTTGCACTTCTTTTCTTGTTATCAATGGCGAGGTGGCGCGATGGGTCCGCAGGGCGCGCTTTACAGGTTGTCGCCCCGCGCGTCGCGATGTGCGCGCGCCTCCACAGGGCGTGGTCGCTCGTGCGCCCGCGGGCATCTCGTGATCGCGGCGGTTTGTACGTCTTGTGCTTTCACCGCAAGTGTGCGTTGAAGTTACAGAGAGCACGAAGGCCACTTCGCTCGCTGCAGCGGCCGTGCTTGCGAAAGGAGCACGCTGCGCACACACAAGTAACAATAGTGAAAGTTGTTCGCGCTCGTCCCATGTATACTTGTGCGTTCGTTCCTCGCGTTCTTATTTGTGTTTGAGCAGAGCGCTTTAAGTGTCGAGCTGTGGCAGTTGTTAGTTCGCGCTCGTCCAGTGTATGATCTTTTCGTGCGTCCTTTCTGCTTGAGGAACGTGCGGCAAGTTTTGAGAGGCTAGCCGTTCTTCGTGTGACATTATAGTCTGTTGCTACAGTGGCTAAGGTGCTCGGCTGCTGACCCGAAGGTCGCGGCCTTCGAGTCAGCAGCCCTATACATTGACATAATAGGGAGGGGGGGCGCATGCGACTCGGGGACGTGGGGGGGGGGACACAAAGTCAGCCCCATACCACGGTCGGACTAGACTCCCTCCTCCGCTTCCCCTTACGGCCTTTGCAATGACGGGCGCTGCTGCTTGCCACCGCAGCTCTGTGGTGGCGCTGCTAGCTCACCGTCCGCCTCCGCAACGCGCGCTCACAGGCGTGCTCCGGCAGGCCGCATACAAGGAATATGCGCGTAACCCTGGCTACCGGACGCATGTTATATTGAATTTTTAAGCTTGTCTTAACAAGAAGGGAAATCTGGGCTAGTTGGGTGCCTTGTCTTAATTTTCGAAGCCAGTTTTGAACATCGTAGTCTGATACGATGTGTGTAATGTTTTACGGCCTCTGCCTGATGCCATCAAGCAGGCGACACTGCAAAAATTAAATGGGAAGGTTACGCCAACACCCACAATTATTGAACACCCGTCGTTACTGAGGGTAAATGCTTGCCTCAGCAAGCCCAGCTCCAATTATGAGAGGTACGGATGTTGCAAGGCTACAACAAAATTAAAATTTTACAGGTACAAACTGTTTATTTCTTGACTGATAGACAGTATTCTTCAACATTTTA
>JALIZH010024699.1:0-5000 GCA_030522465.1 Rhipicephalus appendiculatus | reverse complement strand
CCATGCTTTCGAGAAATGCGCGGCTTTCTGATATTTGATCACTGCAAGCGAACGTAGCCTCTTAGAGCGGGGACCAACATCGAAGATCTGATGCATTTACAGCTCATGTTGTCTTTTTCTTTTTTGTACTTGCTATAATTAACTAAGGCACAGGCTTAGAAAATATGATCAATCTTTCTCAACCACGAAGCGGTATCTGGAGCGCATCGCACTTATTTCAACGAAAGCCATCAGTAGTGAGCTTTGCGCATGCATAGCAGTCTGAAGGGTAAATCCGAGACCGCAAAACAATGCGACGTGTTACGCTCGCATTTCGCCGCGTTGTTCATAATTAAGGTTCTTTATACGTCTTGTCGTGCGCGAAAATTAATATGCTATTTAAGACACCTATTCTAGTTTATAATATATATAACTGAAGCAGCGCATGAAGGTGAATTAATTTGAATGAATCGCAGCTTTATGTTTCGCTTGTGTGCGGAAGACGGCCCGTATTCGTGCCGGTCTCAGTTTGTTCGATTTCGTTGAATAATCAGAAAATTTGTATGATTAAATAGACGACTCCAAGATTTTATTCAGGGATGAGCTCACGTCAACATAATACTGCATTTTACACTATCTCGGAGGCTTCATCCTAAAAGTCATTTTGAAGTCCGTATCCTGTTGCTAGTGCATGGATGCCTTCCTTGAAGCAGCCAGCAATACACTTCTTTGACAGCTCTCAAAGATTATGTGAGGGGTAGACAGAACTTGATTTATACGAACAGTAAAGTGATCCGCACTCTAAAGAACTACGATGAGCACTGTGTTGTGTGATGTGGTAAATAAGCGCCTGTGTTGCGTGGTTCCATCTAGAGCTGTGCGCCGCCGCGCCGCGCCACCGCCTGTTTTCGCTCACACCGCTCGCGCCGCCGCCGGAGTCCCGAGAATGACCACGCCGCCGCCGAGCGAAAATTGCGGCGCGCCGCCGTTAGTCCTTTATTTTAATCCGAACGGAGAATCCGGACAAAAATGCATCACGTCAGCGGTGTGGCTCTTCTCGATGCGTCCATGTAATTGACTCCATTTCAGCCGCCTCTGGTTGGTGGGAGCTCGGCCAGCAGCGCGCCCTCTCTTTGGGTTCTTACTCTTCAACGTCATTTTGATCTCACGAAATTTTCACAACTCTCGACTCAAATTAGAGAAACCGTACGCGCATCAGCCTCAGAGGGGGAAAAATAGGAGAGTGCGCGCCTATAAGCGAACCTCCTCTGAAGCCGCTATAAGGCTCGTGTCAGAATTCCCTCCATGCCTCTTGTTTCTTTCCCTTTTTTCTACGTAAGCTCATGGGAAAAAAATTTGGTCGCGTATCTGCTTGCTTCGCTGCAAATGTCGTCGAAAGACAATAGTCTTGAGCCGGCCATACTACTATGTTTTGCCTTGCCTCAGACAGCGCCTACTGTATGTTGAATCGGCCTCATCTGGTTGGCATTGATAAAATAGAGGAGGCGCTGCGCGAGATATGGACGCCATCGAAAAACATGAGCTTGCGCTGAACCAAGGGCCACAGCCAGAGGCAGCACCTTATCGTCGGCACAGTGCTTTTTCGTGCATAGCGTCGCAGTTCGTGCACAGCGTTGCATTTTCAGCGCAGCCTAAAAAACACTAGGGTCTTTAGAATTACGTATCTATGTATTTTCTAATAAAGGAACAAACGACCTGATACTTATATATTAATGTTGCACCTCAGATATACGTAGTATTTGCTTTTTGAATCGAAAATATTCACAAGTATGAACGCAAATACCAGTTCAAGATGGCCGGGCGTTCAGAAAGTGGTTAAACTTCGGCCGAGTGGCTGACTGGCTGAATCGGGTGACAGAGAGACAGACAGACAGACAGACCAAAATTTCTGCGTTGAAGTATCCCAAGAAAGACTATCGTCTTCAAAAACGAAAATTCACGAAAGCGCGCGCCTAGCGTACACAAATCAACCTCCTTTGACGCCGCTCCCCCCTCGTGCTGTGCGCTCTAGTCACAGTTCCCAGCATGCTCCTGTTACATTTTTTAAGGCTGGGGAGTTATTCTCAGTGTGTCCCCTAGTGGACTGTCCATTTAGGCCACAGCTGATAGGCCGGAGCTCGGCGACCGGCGCGCCCCGTGTTTCTGGGTCTTCTTCCACAACGTCATTTTGATGTCCCGAAGCTTTGACAACTCTCAACACTAATGCGAGGGACGGAATGTGCTTCAACGCAACGAACACAGCGCCCAGACATCAGCTTTTGCGCATACATCTGTGAGGCCGCGTATAAATTCGGATCGCGTAACCCATCGAATTAGGTTTCATGCGGCCGCCCCTCTAACACATGCAGCTGTGAAGGTCGGTACGCATTCTCTGCATCGTTCTCAAACATCTGGGACAGATTCATATGCAAGTTCAGACTTCACAAGTTCCTATTTCTGTAAATGTCGTCCACTTTTTACGCTTGGAATGTGCTGCTGGGTTCGGTGCATCGACGTGGTCAAGAGCAAACATCACGGTTCACCGTTTTTCGAGTAACTGAATGCGCTGTGCTGATATGGACTGTGGACATCTCCTTTAGATGGACACAAAGAGAATAGCTACCCGGAAGTTCTCGTATCTTTCTCTCCTCCAGATGTCTCAACAGGATTGCCTGACCTCAACGTTGTCGCGTCCCCCCAGCCTTAAAGAGCGGCAACAGAACTCGCTGGATAGCACATTCGTGGAGTCTTGGACCTACTGCATTGCGCATAGATAAATAAATATATATATCGATGGGTTAATGCACTTTTTCTTTTCATTTTTACTAGAGTAAGTCGATAAATGAATAGAGAAGTAAAGGCAATGAAAAACTGAATAAACGATAGCTGAGCTAGTTGGTGAGTATTCATGTTAAAACGACACGACGTGAGAACACAGACGCCCACCAGTTATCTCTCACGTAGGCCATCGCGCTCAACTGACTGATGGGTATCGTCTTTTGCCTGGGAATGCGCAAATGAGTATTTTATGTGCGGAGCACTTTAGGGGCCCGGGCTGTCATATACTGTCGTTGTATGCTGTCGTAGCTTTTAGCTTTGCGAAACGCAGGCAACACCACGTATAGCAAAGCCATCTTTCGTATATTGAACGCGCGCTCGCGCCAAGAAGAAGTCTTATCCCTTTTGTTCTTCGAGCGGCTTGATGATATTGCCACGCGCGTTTCTTTCACTGTATTCGATTTCCGCCCAGAAAGACTATCAGCAGTACTCGGCGCAGACCGCGCCTTATTGTTCCAGAAGCTTCTCGCTTGTAGTAGATCGTTCTGTTAAGATTGCACGCAAGACGCTAACCCTCAAGATTATTCCAGAGCTTCCGCGACGACTAGTGATAAGGCTAGAATGTTCGACGCGTGCGTTATAAAAGCCGGCGCGTTCCAACGATGTACAGTTGATCGACGGCCGACGCTCTGTTCGCCGCTATCAGTGCCAGCGTTTATTGCTGTAATCTCACCTTCAGTTTACCGGCCACAAGTTCGGCCCAAATAAAGTGTTTCATCTCGGACTACTGCCTACTGCCTTCGTCGACGTCACGACCACGTGACATCTGGTGGAGGTGCTTCCCGGTCCATGTACCGAACGCCCCCCTCCAGCCGTGAGCCAAGCCCACAACGTGAAAAGGACATCGACGCCAACGCTGAGCAGCGAGCCAGCCGCAGGCAGCAAGGTCTACCGCCAGAGTACGAGCCTCTCACTGAAAAGACCCGGAAGACCAAGACCCTGACCTCGGCCGCAGCGACGATGACAGCCCCTGTGCCGTCTGCACCCATCCTGCTCCGGCAGCTGAAGGAGCCGCCGACCTTCTATGGATCGCCAAGTCAAGATCCCGAAACCTGGCTCGAGACATTCGAAAGGGTCTCGGCATTTAACAACTGGAGCTTCCGAGGACCAGCTGCGTCATGTGTACTTCTACCTGGAGGACGCCGCAAGGACCTGGTTCGAGAACAGGGAGCCTACCATTACAACTTGGGACATCTTCCGGACCAGCTTTCTCACCGCGTTCGCAAGCGTCGTGCGAAAGGAAAAAGCCGCCGCTTTGCTGGAAACACGGGCGCAGCTACCGAACGAAAACGTCACAATCTTTGCGGAAGAGATGATCCGTCTCTTCCGCCATACCGACCCTGACATGACCGAGGAGAAGAAGGTCCGTTTGCTCATGCGAGGGGTAAAGCAAGAGCTCTTCGCTGGGCTGGTGCGGAACCCACCCAAAACAGTCCAAGAATTTGTCTTGGAGGCTACGACGATCGAGAAGACGTTGGAAATGCGCACCCTCCAGTACAATCGCCGATCGATGCAAGAAAGCGCAGCTGTTCACGCCCTCGGATCCGACGACCTACGCGAAACGATCCGAGCGATCGTGCGGGAGGAGCTGCAAAAACTGTTGCCGTCCTCGCAGCCCCAAGTTGCTTCGATCGCCGACATTGTTCGAGAAGAAATCCAGCACTCGCTGGGAACCACTGAACAGTCACATCCTCAGCCGCAAGCCATGAGCTACGCTGCTGTAGCCCGACGCGCCACCCCCCTCCACGCCCACGTCAAGAGGCCGCAAGGCCGCATTCCCGCTGCCAGACACCGCCGCCACCGCCATCGACGCCATACCGTCCACCTGCCGGCCAGCGCTACGCCAGAAGAAAAACCGACATTTGGCGGGCCCCTGACAACCGCCCGCTCTGCTACAAATGCGGGGAAGCCGGACATACCTACCGCCGCTGCCAGTACCGACAGATGGGGCTACGCGGATTCGCCGTCAACGCGCCGCGTCCGCAGCCAGGCGAACGGCCTCGCGACATCGACGACTACCTCACCGGAACACAGTGGCAAGAACGACGACCTTCTCGCTCGCCGTCGCCCGGCCGCTACATGTCACCGCACCGCCGGCAGTACAGTGGCCCAAACCGGGGCCGATCTCCTAGCCCTTACCCGGAAAACTAAGGGCAGCAACCGATGGAGGTGCGGTTGCTGTA
>JALIZH010024698.1:0-17700 GCA_030522465.1 Rhipicephalus appendiculatus | reverse complement strand
ATCATAAACTATACCATTTGTTTGCTTTCCTGTCGTAGACACAGGTCGCACACGTCTTTCTTCGAAAATATGAGTTTTTGTAAATATTAGTTGTGCCTATATTTACGATTTAGGGGGGCCTAAAACCGTGTTTTGCCTGCCTGTTTTTGGCGCCTAAAACGCGATTTTTAGTGCCTAAAAAATCCGGCCTCTACTGATGACCGTGTGCGGGAACGTGACGTTTTGCGAGCAAAAGAGGGGGTATCGTTGGGTGACAAAACATAATCACCGTCGGCCACGGGTGGATCGGGAGAAACGTCGATTTACGTAACGGCTACAGAGGGGACTCGAACGTAATCGGTAGAACACAGCTTGCTCGGCACAGGATCCGGAGGCTCAACGGCATATGGTAGGGCGAGTTGGACGACACCCCGAGGCACAGTCAATAAGAGCTGAATGGGACGACAGAAAATCAAAAGTCCTAAGATGATTTCATGCGGACACTGCTCCAATACATAAAACGTGCAGTACACATCCAGGTGACAGCTGGAGTTGCACCATCGGCTACACGAACTACAGCGATCGGAGCAGGAGTGAGCACTTTCTTTAGTCGAGCACTGAGGTGTGAGTTCATGACGGATACGTGAGCGCCGGTGTCGATGAGTGCTATAACAGGTGCGCCGTCAACGTTTACTTTGATCAGGTTGTTGTGTCCAGGCTGCGTAAACAGGGGAACTTCGGGTTGGGTCGTCACGGCAGGCTCACCTCTAGGAGCTGCGCCCGCTAGTTTTCCGAGGAGCGGCGGGAGTAGGAAAGTGAAGGAGAGCGATGACGCAGAGGACAGTGGGACAGGCGATTTGACGGCGAAGGGGAGCGGGTTGGTCGTGCGGGCGACGAGGGTGTAGCAGCGTCGTCTTCAAGGTGCGCGGGCGGGCGCGAACTACCAGGTGAACGTCGGCTGTTGGAGTAGCTCGCCCACGGCTGGTGAATTCCAGAAACTGCGACAGTGGCGGGAAATATGGCCGCCGCGTCCGCAGCAGAAGCAGATAGGCCTGTCATCGGAAGTTCGCCATTCCGCCGAGTTCCGGTATGGAGGACGGGGGTATGAGCTTCGGCGCAGATCAGTCTCGGGGGCCGAGCAGGTAGAGCGGGTGGACGGTAATCGGGTCTGTTCACCGGGAACAGCGTCTGGAGTCCTGCGTTAGCAAGCTCCTGGCGCACGACAGTCTGCATAAGGGTAATCGAGTGGGAATTCTCGGGGCCACGAGCCTGAACAGGAACCGGAGCTGCAGCTTCAATTTCACGGCGGACTAGGCGCAAAATATTGGCGGATGCAGCAGAAGGAGGTATAAATATCCTCGCAAGTAGACGTTGCAGCCGTGTTCGGAAGACGTGAAAAGTGAGGCGTGATGCCACGACTTTTCGCTTTTTTCAAAGCGGCGGCACTCTGAATACCAGAAGAGTGAAAGCATCATCCGCGAATCCTTTCAGGATGTGCGCCACCTTTTCAACTTCGGACATCTTGCCATCAACCTTGCGGCAGAGCGCGAGCACACCCTAAATATTCGTGATGTATGACTCGGCGCAGATCTGTAGTTGGCACGCGAGCTCTTTCTGTGCAGCACGACGGCGTCCGATGGGCTTGCCGAACAGGTCAATGAGCTTTTGCTTGCACACGTCCCAACTCGTTATTTCTTGCTCGTGGTTGCAGAACCAAACTTTTGCCGTTCCCTCAAGGTAAAGTAGGATATTGGCCAGCATAAGCATCGGGTGCCAGTTGTACAGAGCGCTCACCCGTTCGTAGAGCTGAAGCCAATCCTCGACGTCAATCTTGTCGGTGTCGGAAAAAGTGCCTGGGTTGCGCGACTACGTGAGGACGATGGTGCGGTTTGTGGCGGCTAGTTGCGGCACGGGTGGCTGTGGCGCCAGTGGTTGTGGTACTGCTGGTTGTGAAGCCATAAGTCGCGGTGCGGTCGTTCGAGGCACGGTCGACGAAGTGTCTGAGACATCCTCGTCCTCGTGATGAGCATGCATCGCGGAGGTGGTCAAGAAGCGGCCGCTGCGCAGAAGCGTCGTGAATGCTGGGAGAACCCGCACTCTCCACCAAAATGTTACGGGGAGAAAAGGCGTTGCAGATTATATTTACAAGGTGTATACAGAGACGCACTAGGAGCCAGGGATACAAGATGGAGACAAGTCCGCGCGAAATCAGGGAACGTCGTCTTCTCTCATACTGCCTCCGTCTTCATCTTCGATAGCGCTTCGTAGCATCATGTTCACCGACAGGGAAGAAATCGCCCCTATGTGATCGGACCGGCCAATACGTGGCCTCCCTCAATTCTCGTCATTTAGCGGTCCTGCTATCTGCTCCTGCTCTGCCCTTCGCAGCATTAGTGAGAAAAAAACACTCCGAGGGAGTGTGTTGATTCAATAGCGGACACTTTATTCACCATGCTGCAGTATAAATGAAGAGACCGTGTTCTGTGAACCATGCGGGAAGAAGGATAATTGCACGGCTGTGTGTTCAAATGCTGGCGTCTTTGTGCCTCCATAAACAAGAAAATTTCTTCATTTCCTGCATGCGCAATGGGGGGTGTAAACGCCGCGGGAGTTATGCCTAGAGGAGAGAGGGGGGAGCGTAGAAGAGGAGGGGACGCGCATGCGCAGTGGGGTTGTGGTCGCCGCGGGCAGGGATGCCTAGACGGGAGAGAGGGGCAGCGTAGGAGAAGTGTGTTGAAAGGGTATGCGCATGCGCATACCCTTTCAACATACACTCTAAGGCAAAATTACCCGAAAGAGGAGTAACGGAGCCCAATAGGCGCGCGCGATGAACGGATAGACAGGTGAGGAGTAACCACAGAGGGATGCGTACCGTGTGCAAACCAATTAGTCTCCAAAGGCACCAAAGGGATGAACCACGTGGGAGATACGTCACGTGTGCAAACCGTTGTCAAGGAAATTAACCGTCCTCCTCGCTCTTGGTCAGTCTTCTCACTTGTTGGCGGTTGTGTCGCGCTCGGAGAGTTCGACGATTTAGGAACTACGCCGCGGTGCTGGCGGTGCCTTGGATAAACCTATGCCGCGTATGCGTGGATGAGCGTGCGGTGCTTCTTTTACGTTTCGCAGCACCCATGAACTTTGGAGCTGGTCTCGACACGCCGAGACGCCGCGCCGCCGCGTTGTATTTCTCCGGCCACGGCGCGCCGGCGTAGCAACGGCACTGCGTCGACACCGGCTGGGAATGGCGGCCGAGAAGACATAGGCCTATCGGATACATGAATTCAATCTGACTCTGGGCAGAAATTGGCGCTGGATTATTCCACAAGTAAGTGATCATATTTTTTTCCGTATCTGTCTCTTGCGCGAAGCGCATCGCGCTAGTTGGCAACGGGCTCGATCGTGTTGTATATATCGCGCGCACGAAATGCACCGCGAAGGTCGGCTTCGGCGTCCGCTCGCCTGTGCTTTGTGACTGCCTGAAAATTGGCCGCCATTGCCGTCGGCCGCCTAAACGCTCTCGCCGCGGTGATGAGCTGCGGGCTCGCGATATTGGGCAGAGACCTCGCCGCTGCGGTGCGACTCGTCCAAAACGCATTGCGGTTGCCGTCAACGAGCTCGGTTGTATGTCGCGCGCTTGAAGTGCACCGGCAGCTGGCGGGTGCTTTAGCTAGCCGACTTTAGCTGTGCTTCGGAACTCTGTGGACAGTTTTCGCCATTACCGTTGGCTTTGCCTTCAATCGGTCGCCAAGCAGCTCAGCGCCGTTCGTGGCAACGGCCCCCGCGTTCGCTCGTACTCTGTCGCTCGATCCGGGAACTTTGTGAAAATTTGTCGCCATTACCGTCGGCTTCCGCGGCGCTAGCTCGAAAGCAGCTCTATGCCGTTCGCTCGCTCCTCTGTTCAAGGTTCGCTGGCGGCAGAAGTAGCAGAAATCCGCGTTCGGCCCCGCGTTCGCTTGCTCGAGCTGTATACGACGCCGCTCGCAGAGAATTTATTCATTTATTTATTCATAATACCTCAAAGGTCCCACATGGGACATTACATGAGGGGTTACTCGCCGACTCGGCGGTCGGGGCGACTAGGCATGATGGCTGCGGCTGCCGCACTTGAGCTGTTGCGCTATGTGACTCGAAATGCGTTTTCAATTATGTATGACATCGCGGTGAAAATATTTACATGCCATATTTTAGACATTCGTATTTATTTCACCTTGCACGTATTTGCCATGTGCGTGTATCTTCCTCACTGTCACATGTGACTAACTATTTGCAATCTTTTTGTGCAGACATTGTCCACTACCTGCAGAAGGCTGCGTGCGCTTGTGCGTGCAATGCCAGTCATCATTCGCTTCCGTTGAAGCAGCTTGACAACGACGACTGTACGACATATGACAACGCGGCTGGACCTGAATTTGACATCTGGCAGCGAATTCACTGAAAGAATGCAGAAACTTTATATGTATATAGAAAAATAAAACATTTCATTGTCTCACTTTTGTCTTTCGTTGTTGCAGTGACTGCGAAAGCAGTGAAACAAGCATGACTAAATATTTTTTCGCGTGTTCTTTTCCGCGCCATTTGTTGCTCACTGCGGAGAAAAAGACGAGAAAAGTATTAAGCCTAGCCGAGAGTAACTGCGCAAAATCATCCCTGGGGATTAACGCATCATTTGAACAGAGGATAAAAAGTTCATTCCAGTGGAGAACTTCAGTGGACCAACCGTTCGTCCGGTGAGGTGCAACTGTGGGGACTAACGGCTGACCGGTAAGGGGTAAATGTGAGGACTAAATGTTAGCAAAGTGAGGGTACTAACTGTTAGACCCGGTGCCGTTAGTCTTTAAAGGGATTAATGGTTGTGGCAGCCCCATTAGTCTCCAAGAGGACGAACGGCACACCCTTTTAACACCCTTTTGCATTTGAGTGTACCTCTTCTACGATCTTCGCGGCATAAAATGTTGGTTTAGCGGCCAACGTTTGCCGACTCAAACACACTTTTTTAGCGGAAGCTACATTGGCCGAGGTTGAGGAGTTTTTGCGTGGCTTATCAAGAGCCGTGCTGCGCATGCTCGAGGAGCAGTGACGTCATACGGCGCACAACTGGCGCGTCGGAGAAGTCCTGGAACCTTCTGGAGTGACGTGTCACTAGTGGGCTGGCGCTTGACTCGCGTGAGCTCGCTCGCTAGTGCGTCCGTCCGTCTGTCCCTCCGTTCATCCGTCCGTCCGTCCGTAACTCACGCTATGTATATCCTGACATAGCCGAACTAAGTCACTGCTAATTTTAGGAGCTTGTTCGGCAAGCTTCTCAAGTTCGCGCCTTGTCCGGTGGCGGCAGCGATGGCGGTGGCGTGTACACTTCTCCGCTCAATGCGCTGGCTTTCCGGTGATTTCAGGAATGCTCACTAGATGGCGGCGCCGCTCAAGGCGACGCACAACAGTCTCAGCACGTGCGCCTCCTTTCTCTTCGCCGGGAGCTCACGCGGTGAACGCTCTTTTTTACCGCTCGGCCGAATGGACACCGCAATGCAGCGCGGCGGACTCGCAACGAGCGTCGACGCCGCTCAAGGCGACGCACACCACTCTCAGCACGTGCGCTTCCTTTCTCTTCTCCGGGAGCTCAGGCAGTGAAAACTTCGTTACCGCTCGGCCGCATGAACACCGCACAGCAGCGCGGCGGGCTCGCAAGAGCAGCAGCTGGGGCTCGCCGCCAGAGCGCCGCATGTAATGTGTATATAACAACGTTGTCACGTCTATATATGATGGTAGGAGATGTGTACGGAGGATTCGCGGGTTACCCAATCATCTCCGAGCAAGCTCCTCGAACATCATTCACTTTGTGGATATGGCGTGATTTTTTTTAATGCCTAAAGCTCCGGCTTCTAATCATGTATTTTGACGTAACTCTTGCCGTTGCAAATAAAGAACAGCTTTTGTGCGATTTTGTTTTCATTCATCAGGATGCAAGGCCGGGAAAGTTTATAGAATGTTCATATCATTTGCCAAAAGGCACGCTTTTTTAAGGTCACGTATCGATTGCTACAGAGCTTCACGTGGGTAGGCGTAGTGAAACACAATACAAATTGAAAATTTGCGCTGTCATTCCCATCACTAAAGAGAATCACCAACATTACTGCACATCTCACAGAGTTACCAAAAAGAAGGTTTATAATATATATCGGGGGTTGCTCGCGAAAAAACCACGATATTGTCACGTGGTCGTGACGTTGACCCAAGCAGCAGTCGGTATGCTCAAGATGAAACTGTTTATTAGGCCGAACTTGTGGCCGGTAAACTGAAAGTCAGATTACAGCAATACACGCTGGCACTGATACGGCAAACGGAGCGTCGGCCGTCGATCAAAACTGAACATCCTTGGAGCGCGCTGGCTTTTATGCATCACGCGTCGAACATTCTAGCCTTATCACAGGTCATCGCGCAAGCTCTGGAATAATCGCGAGTGGTCGCGTCTTGCGTGCAATCTTAACAAAACGATCTACAATAATCGCGAAGGTTCTAGAACAATAAGGCGCGGTTTGAGCTGAGCTTTGCTGAAGGTCTCTGTGGGCGAAAACCGAATACAACAAAAGTGAAAATAAGAATAGCGCGTGGCAATGCCCCCCTCTGAAAAGGCATCGTCCCGATGCTTAAAACAGAACACGGGGGGGGGGAAATGCATGCAACAATAAATCACAACAATAAAGAAAGAACGTACAATAATTAAGCAATAAGTGCAGTCCACAGGTTTGCTAACGCGCGTAATACGGCTTGAGGCGCACGACATGGACGACTTCAGGTCGCGCACGGCGCCGTTGAGAGTTCGTGATGCCGTCCGGGACGACCTCGTAGTCCAGAGCACCGAGACGTCGAAGCACCTTGTACGGCCCGAAGTATCGCCGAAGAAGCTTCTCACTGAGTCCCCGCCGGCGTATTGGCGTCCACACCCATACACGGTCACCGGGTTGGTATTCCGTGTGGCGTCGTCGAAGGTTGTAGCGGCGACTGTCAGTCCTCTGCTGGTTTTTGATCCGTAGGCGGGCGAGCTGTCGTGCTTCTTCGGCGCGCTGTAGGTAGGTGGTCACGTCGATGTTTTCCTCGTCGGTCACGTTTGGTAACATGGCGTCGAGCGTCGTTGCCGGGCTCCGTCCGTAGACCAACTTGTATGGCGTCAACTGCGTCGTTTCTTGTACGGCCGTGTTGTATGCGAAGGTCACGTACGGAAGGATGGCGTCCCACGTCTTGTGTTCGACGTCGACGTACATGTCCAGCATGTCGGCGATGGTCTTATTTAGACGCTCGGTGAGGCCATTGGTCTGCGGGTGGTAGGCGGTGGTCCGGCGGTGACTTGTTTGGCTGTACCTCAGGATCGCCTGCGTTAGGTCCGCTGTAAAGGCTGTACCTCTGTCGGTAATGAGGACCTCTGGGGCGCCATGACGTAGTACGATGTTCTCGACGAAGAACTTTGCTACCTCGGCTGCAGTGCCCTTGGGCAGTGCCCTTTTCTCGGCGTAGCGGGTGAGGTAGTCCGTTGCTACGACGATCCATTTGTTTCCGGAATTCGACGTCGGGAACGGCCCCGGTAAGTCCATGCCGATTTGCTGGAACGGTCGGCGAGGTGGCTCGATGGGTTGCAGAAGTCCGGCTGGCCTAGTGGGTGGTGTCTTCCGTCGTTGACAATCTCGGCAGGTCTTCACATAGTGGGTGACGTCGGCAGTGAGGCGAGGCCAGTAGTACTTTTCTTGTATCCTCGCGAGCGTACGGGAAAATCCAAGATGTCCAGCCGTCGGGTCGTCATGCAGAGCGTCCAGAACTTCGGGACGTAACGCTGAAGGTACTACGAGGAGGGAGTCGGCCCGAAGTGGCGAGAAGTTTTTCTTTAGGAGAATGCCGTTGCGCAAGAAAAACGACTCCAGTCCTCGTCTGAATACCTTTGGAGCCATGGTGGCCTTGCCCTCGATGTATTCTATAAGGCCCTTGAGTTCTGGATCGGCTCGTTGTCGTTGAGCGAAGTCATCGGTGCTTATGGTTCCCAAGAAGCAGTCATCATTAAGGTCGTCCTGTGGCGGCGGGTCGACGGGGGCGCGAGACAAGCAGTCGGCGTGAGAATGCTTTCGTCCGGACTTGTAAACTTGAAGTCTGAGACTCCATCTTGCGAGACGACCTGAAGGGTCTTTCAAGTTAGCTAGCCAACACAAGGCGTGGAGGTCGCTCACCACTTTGAAGGGCCTGCCGTAGAGGTAGGGGCGAAACGTCGACGTAGCCCAGATGATGGCGAGGCACTCTTTTTCTGTTGTTGAATAGTTGGCCTCTGCCTTGGATAGCGACCGGCTAGCATAACTGATAACCCTTTCCAGTCCGTCCGTCTTCTGCACAAGGACGGCGCCGAGTCCCACGCTGCTTGCGTCGGTGTGCACTTCTGTTTCGCCGTGTTCGTCGAAATGCACAAGTAATGGAGGCATTTGCAGGCGTCGTTTTAGTTCTTGAAATGCTTCGTCTTGCGGTGTTTCCCACTTGAACTCGACGTCGGTTCTGGTAAGGTTAGTGAGTGGCTCGGCGATGCAGGCAAAATTTTTGACGAACCGCCTGTAATAGGCGCACAGGCCGAGAAATCGACGGACGGCCTTCTTGTCGGCGGGTGGCGGGAATGTAGCGATGGCGGCTGTCTTTTGAGGATCGGGGCGTACTCCGGACTTGCTGATTACGTGACCCAAGAGCAAGAGCTCCTCGTATGCGAAGCGGCACTTTTCAGGCTTCAAGGTGAGGCCGGAGGTCTTGATTGCTTGAAGTACTGCGTCAAGTCGCCGGAGGTGTTCGTCGAAGTTTGAAGCAAACACAATGACGTCGTCCAGGTACACCAGGCAAGTCTGCCACTTCAATCCTGCCAGTACTGTGTCCATAACCCGTTGGAAAGTCGCAGGTGCCGAGCAAAGACCAAAGGGCATGACCTTGAACTTGAAGAGGCCGTCTGGTGTTATAAACGCGGTCTTTTCTCGGTCTCTCTCGTCGACTTCAATTTGCCAATAGCCGGTCTTGAGGTCCATCGACGAAAAGTACCTCGCGTTGTGGAGCCGATCGAGGGTGTCGTCTATCCGTGGGAGAGGGTACACGTCCTTCTTCGTTATTTTGTTCAGGCGGCGATAATCGACGCAGAAGCGTAGGGTCCCGTCCTTTTTCTTCACTAACACCACGGGTGACGCCCACGGACTCTTTGAAGGCTGGATGATGTCGTCGCGTAGCATTTCGTCGACTTGTTTCTTTATTGCCTCGCGTTCCCTCGTTGAAACTCTGTACGGGCTCTGACGTAGTGGCCTGGAACTTTCCTCTGTTATGATGCGGTGTTGTGCGACTGGTGTCTGTCGAACTCTGGACGACGACGAAAAGCAATCCTTGTATTGCAGGAGCAGGGTTTTGAGCAGTTCTTGTTTATGCGTCGGAAGGCTTGGATTGACGTCGAAAGTTAGTTGATGAGCTTGGTTCGTCGGAGCATGTTCGGTAAACTCGTCGAGGGCGAGGGCGTCGCTGGTTTCCACAATGTCTTCGACGTAGGCGACCGTCGTGCCTTTGCTCACGTGCTTGTATTCGTTGCTGAAGTTCGTAAGCATCACTGTTGCTTTCCCTTCACGCAACTCGGCGATGCCTCGTGCCACGCAAATCTGACGGTTTATAAACAGGTGCTGATCACCCTCGATGACGCCTTCGAAGTCTGCGGGGTTTTCGGTGCCGACGGAAATGATGACGCTGGAGAGAGGCGGAACGGTGACGTGCTCTTCTATCACGTTCAGTGCATGGCTCCCTGGCGTCGTGTGGGTAGGCAGCGCTTTTTCTGAGGTTAGTGTTATCGACTCAGACCTTAGGTCGATGACGGCGCCGTGTTTACTTAGGAAGTCCATCCCAAGTATTACGTCCCTGGAGCAGTGCTGTAGAATTAGAAAGCTGGCTGGATAGGTCCGGTTACTGATGGTGACTCTTGCTGTGCAAACACCGGCTGGCGTTATTAGATGACCCCCAGCGGTACGGATTTCAGGGCCTTGCCAAGCAGTCTTCACTTTCTTCAACTGCATCGCAAAAGGCCCACTGACGACGGAATAGTCGGCTCCAGTGTCGACGAGAGCGGTGACGTTGTGACCGTCGAATATTACGTCGAGGTCGCTGGTTCGTCGTCGTCCGTTGCGGTTGGGTCGCGGCGTCGGATCACGGCTACGTCGATTTGTTGCGCTGCTTCCTTGTTGTGTCGTCACGTCTTCGTCGGTCCGCGACGTTTCGTCGGCAGGGCTTCGTCTGCTTCGCGTCGTATTCTCCTGGTTTCCTCGCGTTGTCGTCGTCGGCGGCCGCGGAGGATCTTCGGCATTTCGTCGTACAACAACCGCACCTCCATCGGTTGCTGCCTTCAGTTTCCCGGATACGGGCTAGGCGACCGGCCCCGGTTTGGGCCATTGTACTGCCGGCGGTGAGGTGACATGTAGCGGCCGGGCGACGGCGAGCGGGAAGGTCGTCGTTCTTGCCACTGTGTTCCAGTGAGGTAGTCGTCGATGTCGCGAGGCCGTTCGCCTGGCTGCGGACGCGGCGCGTTGACGGCGAATCCCCGTAGCCCAATCTGTCGGTACTGGCATCGGTGGTACGTGTGGCCGGCTTCTCCGCAATGGTAGCAGAGTGGACGGTGGTCGGGGGCTCGCCAGATGTCGGTCTTCCTCGGCGTGTACCGCTGGCCGGCAGGCGGGCGAGATGGCGGCGATGTTGGTGGCGGCGGCGTCTGGCGACGGTAGTGCTGCTGTGCGGCGTCCTGACGGGGGCGTTGAGAGGGTGCGTAGCGTCGGGCTGCAGCAGCGTAACTCAAGGCCTGCGGCTGGGGCTGTGTTTGTTCGGGAATTCCCAACGCTTGCTGGACTTCGTCACGAACAATGTCAGTGATCGAGTCCACTTGAGGCTGGGGCGACGGTAAGAGCTTGCGCAGTTCCTCTCGAACGATCGCTCGGATCGTTTCGCGTAGGTCGTCGGCTTTCAGCGCTTGAACATCCGCGTAGCTCGACGTAGGCAGGCGGCGGTTGTATTGCCTGTTGCGGAGTTCTAGCGCTTTCTCAATTTTTGTGGCCTCCGAAACGAATTCCGAGACCGTCTTCGGGGGGTTGCGCACAAGTCCGGCGAAAAGTTCTTCCTTTACTCCTCTCATGAGGAACCGAACCTTTTTTCCTCGGGCATGTCAGCGTCGGCGTGCCGGAAAAGCCGCGTCATCTCCTCCGTAAAGATGGTGACGCTCTCATTCGGGAGCTGCACTCGTGAGTCCAGTAAGGCGGCGGCCCTTTCCTTTCGGACGACGCTCGCGAACGTCTCCAAGAAAGCGCAGCGAAACAGGTCCCATGTTCGAAGCGTGGAGTCCCGGTTCTCGAACCACGTCCTCGCGGCGTCTTCGAGGTAGAAGTAGGCGCGTCGCAGTTTTTCGTCCGAGTCCCAGCTGTTCATAGTCGCGACGCGTTCGTACGTCTCTAGCCAGGTCTCAGGGTCCTCACTTGGCGATCCATGGAAAGTCGGTGGCTCTCTCGGTGGCTGGATCACGATCGTTGCTGGTGACACAGCGGCTGTCATTGTCCCTGTCGTCTTCGTCACCGTGGCTTTTGACTTGTCCGGTAGGAGTCCGTGCTGCGGGGGGGAGTCCTTTCAGCCTGCGGCTGGCTCGACTGTCGCTGATGGTGTCGGTGTCTTCTTCGCGACGTGGGCTGGGTTCACGGCTTGAGGGGGGCGTTCGGTACATGGGCCGTGAAGCACCTCCACCAGATGTCACGTGGTCGTGACGTTGACCCAAGCAGCAGTCGGTATGCTCAAGATGAAACTGTTTATTAGGCCGAACTTGTGGCCGGTAAACTGAAAGTCAGATTACAGCAATACACGCTGGCACTGATAGCGGCGAACGGAGCGTCGGCCGTCGATCAAAACTGAACATCCTTGGAGCGCGCTGGCTTTTATGCATCACGCGTCGAACATTCTAGCCTTATCACAGGTCATCGCGCAAGCTCTGGAATAATCGCGAGTGGTCGCGTCTTGCGTGCAATCTTAACAAAACGATCTACAATAATCGCGAAGGTTCTAGAACAATAAGGCGCGGTTTGAGCTGAGCTTTGCTGAATGTCTCTGTGGGCGAAAACCGAATACAACAAATGTGAAAATAAGAATAGCGCGTGGCAATATGATTATGAGACACGCTGTAGCGATGGGCTCCGGGAATTTCTATCATCTGGTGTTCTTTAAGGTGCAGTCACATAGCACAGTACACGAGCGTCTTTCGGGAATCGAACCCGCGACCTTCGGGCCATCTGCGAGCGCCGTAGCTTTTGTTCCACTGAGGCGGACCAGAAGAGAAAATGTTGAAGGGATGAAAAATCATTGAACTATGGTTGCCGATGGAGCCAAGGTTTAGACAAGCAGGTTGGCCATTGTCTAGGCAGCAATGCACAATGACTAAGCTGGGGTACACTTGTTTCATCACCGGGTATTTGTAATCATGATTGTCTTGTGATCACTCTGATACACTAAATAGTTGGGCTGCAGCACTAGGTACTTTGTTGGCGGGAACTAATAGTAGCGTGATTGTTGTTGACAAGCTGAGTGATTCGGATTGGTTTGGCACTGGGAGTGGCGTCTAAAATGATCCGCTTAAGAAAATCTTTTAGCACCAACTCTTTTTGCATCAACGGATAGCCACTTCTTGTCGGGTGAGTTATTTATTTATTTATTTATTTATTTATTTATTTATTTATTTATTACAAGAGGCGTAGAGCTTCAAACCTCCTTCTACTTTCTTGTTCACGAAAGAACGCAAAAAACACAATATACCCCAGCCATACACAGCCTCGCGGTAATATGCAGTGCAGCAAAAAAAGAGTCAAATCTTTGTTTCATGTAATGATCCCTTTTAATGAAGTTCTTCTATTGCACCTCATATACGAAGACTAAACCGTACATGTATATTGTCCTCTTGTAAAGTACAGGTAGAGTCGACCAATGTCTTTCTGTGTATTTCGAGATTTAGGTTGCGTTTTACTGGCCCAGCGATGGCGAATACATTGTTCTCCGAGAGTCGCCTGGATGGCTGCTTTTCCGATGGGGGACAAATTGTACTTAAGAGGAATGCCCAGTGCTGCAGCCGCATCGACAAGTTTGCGTGAGGCACGAGCTGGAGCTGCCTGGCCTGTTTTTGCTGCTGAAACACTGCCCGCACCCGTCCAGTTCTTGCAGATACCGTTCCGACGCCACTGGTGCTTTTAGCCCAGTGTTCACATTATAACATCAATAATTCTGGGTGTTGGCTGTGAGTGTAATCGATGACTTCACTTACAGGGGTCTCGCAGTAATGCACATTTCACTATCCATTTAGCAGCGTTTGTCCATGTTATGATTTTCCTCAGACTCCTCAAGCCAGCCTTACGTTGTAAGTAATCTAATTAAACGTATGACACATTGTATAATAGCCACTTATCGCATCGGAACATAATGGTTTACTGCATGCCATTTTTTTGAGGGACATAATTATAAAACAAACTTAATTAACAATAATTTTTTGTGGTTTTATGTCCTCATGGCAGGCGTTGGAAATTTAGACCAAATGGTGTGCTGTAACAGGCACTGACATAGCACAGTGCAGAGGTACGTAGCATTTTTCCTCCATGGAAATGCGAGCGCAGCGTCCGGTCGTGCATTCCTGTCGGTTTTAGCAGCCGAGCTATGCAACCACTATAGTACCGCAGCGGACTGGTCTTAGTCCAAGTGGTTGTCGGCATTAACTAAAATAATCAACGCTTGCATTATGATGATATGACATGAAAAAGCACTCTGTTGAATGTACACTGTCGTCCTTTATGAAAGGAAACACGCGAGCACGTGACCTGCGCTCTGCGGCGGCTGCTAACAGCGTCATAAACCGACAGCTAAAGAAAAACACGTCCGCTTTTGGCGTCATCTGTTGGCAAACAAGATAATGAGTCATGGCCGGTTGACAAGCACTGCTAGATATTGGTCCCTCTCCGATCGCGCAACGGGCGATAACTGCAGCGCGTCGTCTGCTGCCAATAAACCGAGCGTGGTGCGCGACCACGGTGCAAGCTGCAGGCATCGCCCGTTGCGCGGGCGGAAAGGGAGTGTAATCTAGCAGCACTCGTCTACCGGCCATGATACTCTATGGGATCCTGATCACTCATGATGTACTATTAATTGCATGTTTCATATATCTTACTTTTTTCCTAACTTGTTCCAGGTACATGGTCTGAAATTTCTCGTTTCTTTTTTTCTGCTTCTTTTTTAGTTGTACCAGTCACCCCGCCCCCCCTTGTAATACCCTCGTAAGAGGGCCGTTAGGGGTTAATGCTTGTTGGTGAGCTAGTTGGTTTGGTAGCATCGTACCGAAAATAAAATTAGGCAGATCCCAAGTACCATGGAAATCGACCTTATGCGAAGCATGCGGAGGTAAGGTGACTGGGTTATGATCTTTTTATTTAGCGAGACGTTATGAAATTACACTGACGATATGTGCAAATGTTGCGCACACTGACATATGTTGAACAGTCGCATATATTTCATATGACGAGTTGTTTACAGTTGTGTAACGATTCCAACAGAAAATGGGTACTGCTAACACCAGAAGCCGTAAGCTGATTTGTAGAGCTTGTGCTTGCAAGGATGGTAGCCCTGGCTAGGGTTACGTAATCCAAGTACAGTGGATGACACTTAAGTATACAATTGACGTCTCCTTTATCATAGGAGTGCGTATGTAATGTTTTTAAAATTAGATAGCCAGCACTGCAACCCCAATTCACGTTTAACCAACATAACACCTGTATAGGGTCTTTTTCCAAAGCAGTTTCGTGACCTCACATGGCTCTGTGGTAGAATACTTGATTGCCACGCGGAATGTTTGGTTTACATTCCTGCTGGGACTCTGATTTCTATGCTTTGCATCCATTGCGTCAACTCCACCGATGTCAGTTTTTCTTAACGCTGTCGCCTTTAGGTTACCAGTGTCAATGCCACCGATGTCACTTTCTCTTAAAGCCTTCACATTTAAATTATTGATGTCTGTTCTTGCCGTTCGTGGGTAGATATAAATTGTCATACTCCAGTGGCGCATATCCGCTGCCGCGGTCCGTGTATACAGGTATGAGCCACACGTGTCTGGATAAATGAATTTGACAACGTACGCGACGGGATTTTCACGTTATTCAAGTTACGACCAGGCAGACGTATTTGTCAAATCCTCTTACCCTGCAATACCAACTTTGGTCGACATCAAGTTGAGGAGATCACAAGAGCATCCAGACGTAGGCGGCTAGATAGCTAGATAGATACGTAGATAGAAACGCTCAAAGTGCTCGCGGTACGCAAAGAAATGCTTCGCATTTGAAACAGCGCAAGAAGACAGGGACAGCAGGGCCACACACACTAGCGCTCGTGTGTGTCCCCTGCCGTGCCTGTCTTCTGGTGCTGTTGTTTTTTCGTAACAATGCCAAAGAAGTACCTTGATAAATACATAAATAAATACTTAAGTAAATAAATATATAAATAAATTAATAACCTTCCTGACATGCAGAAGGCCTGGGTGTGATTCCCACTCAAGCCAAACATTTTGTTATTACTTTATTTGCATCTATCTCCAATTTTCGCTCACTGACAACGCTGATTTTTTTCGTATAACCATCGACGCCGATGCCGACACCGGTAACGCTATATCTGTGAAAAGAGATCTTTAACGATGTCGAGTTATAATGGTGGCACATTTGCTCAACGCTACTCAAGACACTCTTTGCGCAGAGTAAACAAGTGTAAAGAAGCTGATAGTCGATATCGACAACATTCAGTTATTGGTAAACAACTAGGTAGCTTCGAAATAATACTGGCAGAATTATTGACAGTATATGAGTGACGTGTATAAGACAGTAGAATGAAACTATCGATGCGAAGAGTGCGGCCATCGCTCCCAGAGAGTGACCACGTTTTCCACCGTAATGGTCGTTTGCGAGTGCTAACATCTATCCACATATGGAATAAAGCCACTTCGTCGTCACAAGGAGGAATTAACCCTCTATTGCATGGCGTCGCATATTTGGCACATACCGATTAATATTTTTTATAGCGGGCGCAAGAGGACCAGTGGAGAATGTGACACAGTTAGAGTAATCCTTATAGTTACGTGCACTAAATATAAAAAAGCGCTGCCATCCCTAGGGCAGTATGAAATCTAGACATAAAATAGATTTCACGGTGCACGTGCAAGCTCGGATCATCAACAATAGTGACTGCTATGTTTTTTTTGCAACCATTTTCTCGTTGCAGAAGCAAGAAAATATTATTTTGGCATATCTCGTGGCTTTGAAAATTCATGCTCAATTTAGGGCTCTTCTCAATTCCGTTTTCCACTACGGTATATAGTCGGAAATCGGTATGTGCCATATGTGGCACAGTATGCATGTGAGTGATGAAATATGCAATATGATGCCATCTATGTATTGTTGCACTGTGCAAATACAAACAAAAAGTCACAGTTTCACCGCAAGGGTGAAGCAATGAATGCGATAGCAAAAAATTGTAATTTTATACGAAGTGAGGCTGGCAGCTAACTCTTTTTGGATCCGATCTAACGCAACTCTAGAAAACGCTTGTTTAAGAGAGTTCTCTTCGCGTTGAGAGCGCAGCACGTAGAAGGGTACGCCGGCCCGGCCGCCGAGAAGGGGAGATGAGAAGGGGAGATAAAGCGCGCGCCCGCGCCCGCGCTAGTAAAATCGAACGTCGCCCCCCCCCCCCCCCCCCCCCCACCCCGCCCGCTGTCGGCCGCCGAGAAGGGGAGATAACGCGCGCGCCCCCGCTCGTAAAATCGAAGGTCGCTCGAGGGACCCCCCCCCTCGCGTCTTTTCACGCTCACGAACGACGGGCGGGCCCGGTTATATATATACATATACATATACGGCAAATGACGCCGACGCAGACGCCGACGCCGACGGCGAAAACCAGCCGCGAGTGTCCATATAATTGCTATCGCAATAAAGAAATCCTCTGAAATCATGCAGCACAGCTCGTTTTTTCCCAGATTTCAGTTGTGGTGGTAGGTTTTGAGATGCTTCACGTAAATATCGATTGTCAGCAGCAGTACCTGGCAATTTTTTGTTACATTATTGGCGTGGGTGCTCGAAAAAGTTATGTGAAGTCTAACCAGTGCACGGCGATATTGAGCTTTTACGATTTGTCGGCAACTGACGCTCACAACCACAAGTCAGCAGTTAGTAATTCGGGCTGGAAAGTACAGCAAGGCGGCACCATGCTAAGAGCCAAACGCGTAAGCGGCCATCTTGCACGTAGATGTCGGCAGTCAGATGCACTAATCAAAATGTTCAATTATGCCTGAACACAGGAAGCAATTGCTTTGCTTTATTCCACAAATCAAGCTAAAAAGACCGCAATCAGTGAGATTTTGTTTTTTCAGCCATGACCGCAATTTTGCTCGCCCACTTGCATAGTGTACCATATTTGGCACAAACCCTTATCTTCATTAATACAGTCACAATAAATCTGAAAACTTTTTTACAGGTTATTCTTCATGCAGTTATTGATAAAAAATGACCAAATAATTTTTAAATTGATTTTCTCATAATTCATGCAATAGAGGGATAATACCTGAAAAGGAATGTCCTAAAGTATATCCAAAATTAGGGAGAAATGATATTGTAATATTTAGATGTCTCCAGAGTTATTCGT
>JALIZH010024697.1:0-20034 GCA_030522465.1 Rhipicephalus appendiculatus | reverse complement strand
CATTTAGACTACGGTCATGTCGAATTCTTGAAGTCACAGACTCTATCATGCTAGGCGACCTTAAAAATTTTTCAAGTTAGCTCGCCAACACAAGCCGTGGTGGTCGCTAACGACATTGAAGGCCCTGCCGTTGAGGTACGGGCGAAATTCTTACGCAGCTCTGATTATGGCCATGCAGTCGTTGTGTGTAGTGGGAAACTTGGCATCCGCTTTGCATAGCGACCGGCAAGCATAACTGATGACACTTTCCAGTCCGTTAGTCCTATTCACAAGGATATCGCCGAATGCTACGCTGCTTGTGTCGGTGTTTATTTATGTGTCGGCGTATTCAATGAAATGCGCATGCATAGGATGCGTCTGTATACGCGGCGTTTCTGTTTTTGGAACGTTTTGACTTGCGCCTTCTCCCACTTGAATTCCACGTCAGCCTTCGTGAGGAGCGTTAGCGGCTCGGCAATAAGTGAAAATTCCTTGATGAAGCACCTCTAATAGGTGCGTCAGCCGAGAAAATCGGCGTACGACCTTCTTGGTGGCGGGTCGGTTTGCTCTGGTGGTTTGTCTTCAGGAATAATGTATTCTCAAATTTTACTTGTGCCTAGCGTGTGCTCCGGTGGGCTGCTCCTGCCTTCCAAAGGGCTAAATTGCACACAGTTAGCAGCCTGCAACCTTACATAAAAGCACCAGAATACGGATGCACCTATTAGAGTTATGAATCTCTTCGTCTTTCTGAAGAGATACCTGGCCTGGTTCATCGCTGTTTTCATATATGTGGACAGGATTTTCTTGATGCGCGTAAAGTAGGCATAGCAGACATCGTAAGAGTGGCAAATGTCCTCAGCCTTTGGCTTCCGCAGTTAGGCGACGACAAAAACAGCGGCAAAAAACTTGCGCTACAAAAATGTTTTTCTCAGCAATCTTCTTTTTATGTACGTGTAAATAATTAGCACAGAATACTCGGACCTAGAACCATCAGCCGCACGCATTGCATTTATGGAAGAGCAACACCAAGTTGACAACATTATACTGAACAGCGCGGCAATCAATCTCTCACTTCTGCGCTGCTGTCATACATTATAAGTCGTTAGAGTGGCTCGCGGTTTCACGAACTATTGCCACGGCTGTCTTATGGCTTTATTCTGTGACCGTTACCACATGGTCATACACATTGTCGAAGGATAATGTCCGGCTAACGTGGGGAAAGCACCTTAGCAAGGTGCCGACCAAGCATTGCATATTGGGCCGCATACGCCACTTATGGCTTATTCACGCTCCACCGGTCGTTTTTTTTGGCTGCAGAAAGACAGAGGTAAAGGTAGAGGTGCTACCGAAAAGACGTTATCTGCGACTCGGAAAACGTGGGATAGCAGGAAGCGAAATAGACGGTTTAGGAAGTGACAGATATTTTATTTAGAAATATTATCTAGGCACAAGGCGGAAGATGGTTAGAGTGTCCAATGCACGTAATAGAAAGGAAGCTAGCGATACGAAAGCACGTCCATAAAAGTGCGCCTGCTTATTGTGCAATTTGGTTACAGATTAAGCTGGCTTGCCGCGGCATACAGATACGTGAAAGACGAATTTTGGCAAAGTCGCCTAAAACCTGTGCTCGCGATGCCTCGCATGCTCCTTACTAGCAAAACATGGAGACAACTTAGAATTGTGCTTGCCTGAGCTCGTTGGTTGCGCATAGCGAGGGTGTTCCAGCCGATTACTTGGACGAGGACAGAAGGGGAGACGCCACACTGCTGGACTAGCAACAGAACGTTTATTGAAACTTTGCTTGCATTTTTTATAGCATTTTATAGCGATTGCAATGCTCTCTGACTCCCAGATTGGTTATTTGTGCGCATGAATTTTTTTTTCTTTTTTCTGTTAGTGGTATGAAAAGGTGTGCTGATGAAAGGTGTGCTGTCGATGGCCATGGCTTCTAAAATTTCGCGCGTTAGCTTGTTTTCGATTCTCGCTAAAATCTGGATGTCGTGCAGTTAGACCGTGCACTTTCATCGGCAATTGTGAAAGGCGAGACATCCAGCAGCGGTTCTTTCTAATGATGCCGCATGCTGTCTCGTCCTGTCAGGATCAACACTACATTCAGAAAAGCGGAGTTTGCATGGGTTCAAAAGTGGCACCGCATTTTTTGTGAACTGTACCTCGCGGCACTAGGCAAAAAATTGAACGAGCTTTGAGTTACAGCAAGAGTCTGCGCATCTTCCACTACGCCGATGATTTCTCTGTGCAGTGCAACACTACCGATCAGAAAACCTGCTTGGAACTTTCCACGAAGCAAAGCCAGAATTAAACTTCGCGTACGAATTGTCGGAAAGGAAGAAAATTAGGTTCCTTGATATGAATCTAACCTTCAAAGAAGGACATGCATGCTGTAGGTACGAAACACGCTCATTCAGTGGCTTTCTGCCCTAAAATTCGGACCACTCAAAGAATGTGAAACACCATCGTGATGATGGTTCAAAACTCTCCACTAAAAAAATTAGGCAGATCCCAACTACCATGGCAATCGATGTTATGCGAAGCATCCGGAGGCAAGGTGACTGGGTTGTAAATTTTTTTATTGAGCGAAACGTTATGAAATGACGCTAAATGTATGTACAGATGTTGCGCGCACAGACATGTTCAACAGGTGCATATGTTTCATAGAACCAGTTGGTTACAGTTGTGTTACGATGGCGACAGAAACATGGGTATTGTCAACACCAGAAGCCGTAAGCTGATATGTAGAGCTTGTGCTTGCAAGGATGGTAGCCCTGGATAGTGCTACGTAAACCAACTACAGTGGATGGCGCTTGAGTATACAACTGACGTTAAGCCGACATGACTCCTTCGTCATAAGAGTACGTATGTAATGTTTATAAAATTAGATAGCCAGCACTGCAACCACAATAAACGTTTCACCAGCATTACGCCTGCATTCGGTGTTCTTCCAAAGCAGTTTCGAGACCGGACGTGGCTCTTTGGTAGAATGCTTGATTGCCACGCAGAATGCTTGGGTTCGATTCCTGCTGGGACTCTGATTTCTATTCTTTGTATTCCTCGCGTCAATGCCGCCGATGTCCGTTTTTCTTAACGCCATCGCATTTAAATTACCAGTGTCCATGCCACCAATGTCAGTTTCTCTTAACGCTCGCGCATTTAAATTACCAATGCCTGTTCTCGCCGTTCCTGGGTGGATATAAATTGGCTAAGACCTGTGGCGCATACCCGCATTCCGTTGCCCGTGGTATACGGTTATGAGCCACACGTGTCGGGACTAATGAGTTTGACGACGTACGCGACGGGATTTTCACGTTATTCACGTCATGACCAAGCCAGACATATTCGTCAATACCTCGTACCCTCCCATACAAATTTTGGTCTACCCCAAGTTAAGGAGGCCATCACGAGAGCACCCAGGCGTAGGCGGCTAGATAGATAGATAGATAAATAGATAGATAGACAGATAGATAGATAGATACGTAGATAGAAACGCAAAAGTGCTTACAGTACGCAAAGAAATGCTTCGCATTTAAAAGTAATGTCACCACGGTATGCAAGAAAGTTTCATGCAGCAGGTCACCCGACCAAACGACGCAGGCTACCCTATTAGCCTCGTAAAAGAAGTTGCCGAAGGACTACTGAATAAAGTTCAAGCAAGGAAAAACCCACGGCAAAGAAGAAAGAGCTGAACAAAACAAGAAAAATGCGGTCGTCATACCATATGTACATGGCGCGACACACAAACTAAAGAAATTAGCCGGGAAAGAAGGTATCACGGTTGTATCTTCTGCACCGAACAATGCTTATTCGACGTGGGGCCAAGCCAGTGACAGTCGTGAAAGGAACCAATGCAGCAAAGATCACAAAGCAAAATACAGCGCGTGCCGATCTGGGTTCATATACGACATTCCACTATCATGCGGCCAAAGATACAAAGGACAAACGGGCAGATGCCCGAAGGACAGCACAAGAGAGCATGCGGTAGCATTACAAAGAACCCCTGCTGGACATCTCGCCTTCCACCATCGCCAATGTAAGTGCACGATGAAGCTGCACGACACCAAGATTTATGCAACAAGCAAAGACAAGCTAACGCGCAAAATTTTAGAAGCCATGGCCATCGACAAAATCGGAAAATCGTGAATCAGCACACCTTCCATACTACTAACAGAACAAGAAAAAAGATTCATGTGCACAAATAACCAATCTGGGAATCACTAAGCATTGCACCCGATTTCAAATGCTATAAAAAAGTCACAGTTTCGCCACAAGGCGAAGCAATGAATGCGATAGCAAAAAGCTAGCAGTTGTTCCGTGTACGAATACAAGCGATGATCGAAGCTCCATAGAATTAGGACGCACGCGGCGTTTCATTTTCGAGGCGTGGCCTCCGAGATAAGCCGGCGGCGCGCCGTGGTCCAGGCAACGGACCAACCTCTGGGCGGACGACAGGGCGAAGCGATGGTTTCGCGCGTTCGCCGGTTTGAAGACAGAGTCGGAGAGAGAGTGAAACTAATCTGCCTCCGTTTCGCATGCGTTCGTATTCTCGCGCTTTGCGCATCGTGCAGACGCCATCCGCGTTCCAGAGTTCATAAAGCTAATTTATCCTCGCGCATGAGGGGGAGACGCCACAGCTGGCACCGTGCCAGGAAGTTTCAACGGCGACGGCGACGGCGGGGTGCCGGCCTAAGGAGCTTCGCTCCTAACAAATTGGAATGTCAAGCGACGAATGGCAAACAGGTCGCAACGTGCAAGCGCGCTGCTCACGCACACATGACGCAGCACGAAAACAACACGCACAGGACGAGGGCGAACTAGCAACATTCACAGCTTGACGCTTAACGCGCTGCTCAAACAAAAACGACGCACGAAACGCATTCACAGGTACAGACGAGCGCGAACTAACAAGTGTGACAGTTGTTACTTCGCTGTGCTTGAAAAGCTTGCTCTTTTCGCAAACGGGGGGACTGCTGCGAGCGAAGTGACCTTTGTGCCCTCGGTAACTACAACGCAATGGTTCCGACGAAAGCCTTTAAGGCGTACTATTCTCCCGACCGCGAGATAAGCGCGCGCGCGCATGGGCGTCTACCTCCCACCGGGCAAAGCACGCTCCGGAGAGGAGCGCCTGACAGCGCGCGTCGCGAAGAACAGGGCGCCTAGCTACTAACCCCGCCGAGCGCGCCCTTTGCGCCATCTCGCTGGTAATGCTGAAAACACGCTGGAAACACGCTGTATACAAATAGCTCGCTGTTTGATCTTTCGTGGCTCAGCGGTTAGCGCCGCGCGCTACAGAGCGAGAGGTCCCTCGTTCGATGCCGCGAGTCGGAAACATTTTTCTGAATTATTTTTCTTTGTGGCTTTTATAAATATAGATGCATATACATATGCGGAACATGACGGCAACGGCGACGCCAACACCGACGGTGAAAACCAGCCGAGAGTGTCCATATAATTGCTATCGCAATAAAATGCAAGGAAGGTATCAATAAACGTTCAATTGCTAGACCAGCCGTGTATCGTCTCCCCTTACGTCCTCGTCCAAATAGTTGGCTGGAACCCTCTCGCCATGGAGATAAGTTGAGGTTGCACGCTGCAAACTTTTCGCGCGTCGCCCTTGCAGAGGGTAACAGCAGCCCACCCCCCGCACGACCTCGATACGAATAAAATCCGAGAACAAATTTTTCTTTAGAGAAGCAACTAGAGCGAAGTTTACCTCAAGCAAAATTTTAAAGCTGTAGACTTACGCACAAGACAAGCTGAAAGTGAGCACACATAGCGTAGGTCATTTTGGCCGTTATATATCGTGAACAAAGCAATTAGGCTCATAATTATTCAAACAATGTTTTCACTGATATATATCCTATTCAAAGCACAAGTTTCGTCAATATTGAGACCATATTGTTTTAAAATTTATTTTCAAATCACGTTTTTTGAAGACAGATTGACAAGCTTCCTACGTCAGAAAAGTAGGAAGCTTGTCAAAGCGAACTGCGGCTACAATGCAAAAGGTGTTTCAGTTATTTCGGTGCACTTGTACTCGCAAGTACAAGGGAGCATAGCATGAAATCGAGCTCGAGGCAAGCACTTCGACATGGGTTCTCTGATGCTCAAGTGCCATAATAGCACCCCCTCTTTCTTTGCTTTTGAAGCAGTGTTTTCCTGAAAATCAAGAACCTGGAAAGCTTCTACCGTCAATCCAACCACATTTACAAAAGGCAGTGACTATGATGACGAGGCCCGTCAGCGCAGTACTGTCGCAAAATCGAGGGGGCCCGTCGCCGTAGTGTGATTCTGTGGTGTAATCGTAATAGTGAGGGGGGCCCGTCATAATAGCGGCGCAACTGCGCTGACGGGCCCCGTCACCGTAAAGCAGTGACTACAGTCACAGGACCGGTCAGCGTAGTTGTAACGTAAAATTGAGGGGACCCGTCAGCGCAGCAAAATCGTACAAATGAGGGGGCCATTACCGTAAATTTGTAGTCATTTTACACCCTATTCGCCGTGCGGCATTAGTGGCGTAGTGGTTTGGCGCACTGTTCGAAGAACGGTAGTGCTGCAGGTCGTCATATCAAGTCCTCCCTACTTTTAAATGCGAATGCATTTCTTAGTCGGGCTATGTCAGGCGTCGGTGTCCGCATCTCTCCGCTCTCACTCCCTCTCCCATAGCGACAGCTACGGGCGCGCGCGCTTATCCTCGCCCTTAGCAACCGGAGCAGGTGGTGCGGGCGGAGTAGCGGAGAGTGAGTGGAGAGGAGGAGCGTGCTCTGGTGTGTGAGGGCGCTCGCATCGCGGGAGCTCGGCGGAGCTCCCGCGTGTGTGGAGAGAGTGTAGGAGAGGGTAGGTGCAGTGCTTCACCGCTCCTTCTCTCGCCGTTCGCTCTCTCTCCTCCCTGCGCCCCACTCTCCAGTCCGCTCGCTCGCACTTATATATATATATATATATATATATATATATATATATATATATATATATATATATATATATATATATATACAAAATAAATTTAAAAAAAGAAAAAAAAACAGGCGCTGCGTCGTACTCCCGACCGGGCTGCAGAAATTAGGCGCCTTTTTTCTTCTTCGAACCACAACGACCATATATAAATGGAGTGAAGCGCGCGCGAAATGCATTCGCATTTCCTCACGATTCCCTTCGGGGGAGGTGGGGGGCATTTTTTTCTTTTCTTTTTTTTAGGGAAATGCGTCGACATTGATGTTTCTTGAAGGAGTCTAATTTTTTCTTTTTAAAAGAAAATCATGTTACTGTGTGCGGCGGTTGTTAGACAGCCCTACCACTTGGATTTCGAAGCACAGTGAGCAATGCATGATGCGTTGTTGCTGTACGACCTCGGTTCTAATCGCGCTGAACAAATAAACTTCTAGTTTTTTTTTTTCGGTTTTCAATATTGTTTCGAGTAATATAACTTATTTTAAACGATGATCTTGTTGGACAACGTTCCGCAGTGGAGCGATGGGAGGAGCCGCTGGCCAGCGAGAACGATCAGCGGAGTCGAGCTGACTGAGCGGACTCGCAGAATGGCGGCCGCAGCGGAGGCCTGATCTCAGCTCTCCCCACTGCAAGCTCTGTAGTCATAGTGCAAATGATAAGTTTCCACCACCACCATTAAAAGGGCGCATACACTTCCGCATCGAGTCAATACAGCCGTAAGGATGTCGTAATAGTGAGGTGGCCCGTCATAACAGCGCTGTGACTTTAGCGACGGGCTGCGTCGTTGTAGTGCTTTGGGTGCTCTTACTGAAGTGATTGGAGCAGTTTTTATTGTTTTTTTTTATTTACTCCTGCGTGAGGTGACGGTGTTCAAGCTCGCTACGGCTCCCTTCCCTCGGCGAAGGATATAGCCACGCTGCTAGATGCATGTTCATTCTTGCGTATTCGTTTCGTCGACTTGGTCACACCTTGTGGTTTACCCAAGCCCGAGCCGCACCAGCCGGCACTTGCAAACCACTAGACAATCGGTCACGCCCGTGTCTCTAGCGTGTTTGTACTTCAATCGCCGATAACGATACGGAACACGCCTAGATCACGTGTGAAAAGCGTCGTCTCAGGATTGGAAGACAGCTACAGAGAGCGCAACATAGCACGAGTTTTACCGCACCGTGGAGAGTTCACATGTCTAACGACGTTTGTATTGAATAGCCCATACTGATGGGACGAAAGCGACGTGCATATCCTCTTGTTTAAAGGAGCGAATTTGATCTCATGACGTCTGTCTGCATGATGTCAGGTGAAGTAGTCTCGAAATAGAGTCGCATGCGTATTGTAGTTTCGGGGCTTATTGAGACACACTGTCCAACTACACAGCCCTCAGAGTTGGAACGCATGTTCACCTGCACTACGTTTTACGTTTGGCATCAGCCCATATGTCCTGTATATGCAGCGACACGAAAAATACGTGGAACCAATGGACTGGGGCACACATTATGTGTAGGACAGATAACGAATGATTAGTTGGAGCAACGGAATGAATGCCAAGGAACGCAAAACGCAGCCGAGGGCGGCTGGGTAGGACAACAAATTAAGACATTTTCAGGCATACAATGGAATCTGCTCGGCCAGGGCAGAGTCAGTCGGAAATCATTGGGAAAGGTCTTCGTCCCACATTGGACGCAAAAGAAGGTTGAAGGTTATGAACGATGAATAATCGCGATTACATTTTGAAAATATTGAAAAAAATAGTAAGAAATATTTTTGTTCAGCGCGATTCGAACAGAGGTCACACACCAACAACGCATCATGCATCGCCCACTGTGCCTTGAAATTGAAACGGTAGGGCTGTCTAACAACAACCGCCGCACGCAGCAACTTGACTTTCTTTTAGAAAGAAAAATTAGACCTTCAGAGCAGTAACGTCAATGTTGACGCATTACCCTGAAAAACAAAGCAAAAAAAAAAAACAAACAAATTTGACGAAGCAGGGGATTGATCTGACGCTCTGCAGCACTACCGCTACTTGAACAGCGCGCCAATACACTACGCCACCAAAACCGCACGACGGCAACGACTAAAACGACTACAGATTTACGCTAACGGGCCCCCTAATTTTTACCATTACACTACGCTGACGGGCCCCATAAAAACATAGTCACTGCTTTACGCTGACGGAGCCCGTCACTATAGGTGCATCACTATTATGACGGGCCCCGTCACTATTACGATTTCACTACGCTGACGGGACCCTTCACTCTTAAGATAGTACGGGGCTGACGGGCCCCGTCACCGTAGTCAGTGCCTTTACAAAAACTATGAGTCTCATCAAGATAAACTACGGACAATGCAAAAGATGTTCCTGCTATTTCGGCGCGCATGAAATGGTGTTCCGGTGAAGCATTCCGACGTGCGTTCTGTAACCCATAAACGCCCCAATAGAACCCTTCTTTTTCGTTGATGTGCACACACAGTTTCCCGAAAATCAAGAACCTGGAAAGCTGCTTCCGTGAAAGCATCCACGCTTCAGAAAACTAGAAAGCTCACCAAAGCCAACTGCGGGCAAAGCAAAAGACGTTTCAGTTTCAAGGGAGCATCGCAAAAAATTGAGCACGAGGGAAACACTCCAACGTGCTTTCTAGAACGCCCGAAAAAAATGAGGCTTCCTGAAACACAAATTGGGCAAATCGCCCCCTTCTCTTGGAATGATGACGTACAAAACAATTATTAGGCCCTCTTTGGAATACGGCAGTGCTGTTTGGGATCCTTATACCCACGTCAATATAGAAAAACTCGAAAAAAATTTAAAGGTTAGCCGTCCGCTGCGTTTACAAACGATTCAGACCCCCTTCAGATATGCTACAGATGACCGAATTCAAACCACTATCTGAAGGAAGAAAACAGGCACGCTTGAATTTCTTGTCTTTGGTTTATTTTGGTTAGCTCGGAATAAACTCTGACGACTACTTGCAGAAGCACATCGGCCGAGCCTCACGTCATAAGCACAGCCATTGCACCAAACCTGTATTCGCAAGAACTAATTTATATAAACATTCATTTTTCCCGCGAACAATCACAGAGTTGAACTCATTACCATCTACCTCACCCTTGCCCACGCAAAAAGTTCTGATCCTTTTCATTTTTGTGTGTGTGTTTATGTACATCCTCTCCTGCTTGGACTACTGTCTGTAGTATTGTACAAAATAAAAAATAAGTAGCACAACAGAAACTAGAAAGCTCACCAAAGCCAACTGCGGGCAAAGCAAAAGACGTTTCAGTTTCAAGGGAGCATCGCAAAAAATTGAGCACGAGGGAAACACTCCGACCTGCGTTCTGGAACGCCTAAATGCCACAACAGAACACCGCTCTTTCATTAGTATTGTAGTGTTGACACGGTTTCCTTAAATTCAAAAACGTGGAATGCTTATACCGTTAATGCACCCACGCTTCAGAAATCTAGCAAGCTCATCCAAGCAAACTTCAAGCAAACTCCAAGTACAAGGCAAAAGAAGTTTCAGTTATTTCGGCGCGCACGGAATTGAGCTCGAGGCAACCCTTTGTACCTGCGTTGTGAAACGCCGAAATGCCACCGTACAACAACCTCTTTCGTTGGTGTTGACGCAATCTTTCCTGAAAATCAAAAGCCTGGAAAGCTTCTTCCGTCAACCCACCCCCACTTCAGAAAACTAGGAAACTCATCATAGTGAACTGCGGGCAGTGCAATAGACGTTTCAGTTATTTAGGCGCGCTAGTCGCGTGTCTCAGGACTATAATAAAGTTCCGCCATCGAACCCCGCTCTTTCGTTCATTCTGACGCATTGCTTCCTAAAAATCAAGAACCTGGTAAGCTTCTTCCGTCAGTCGTCCCACGCTTCAGAAAACTAGCAAGCTCATCAAAGTGAACCGCGGACAACGCAAAAGATGTTTCTGTTATTTCGGCACGCATTAAATAGAGCTCGAGGCAACCATTTATGTCTGCGTTGTGTAACGCCTAAATGCCCCAATAGAACCCCCCTCTTTCATTGTTGTTGACGCACGGTTTCCCAAAAGTCAATAACCTGGAAAGCTTCTACCGTCGATCCAACGACACTTCAGAAAACTAGGGAGCTCGCCAAAGCGAAAAGCGGGAACAATTCAAAAGATGTTTCAGTATTTCGGCGCCTATGAAATAGAGCTCGAGGCAACCATTTACACCTGCGTTATGTAACGCCAAAATACCACAGTGGAACCTCCTCTTTCGTTGGTGTATGCACTGCTTCCTGAAAATCAAGAACCTGGATAGCACCTTCCGTTAATGCACCCATGCTTCAGAACACTATGACCCCCATCAAAGTGAACTGCGGGAACAATGCAAAAGATCTTACCGTTATTTCGGCACGTTGCCTTTTCGAGATAGCTCCACAATCGCGGTGGCCACGAGCAAAACAAACCTCAAGGTGGTTACTGCCAACATTTTGCGATTTACTTCAATGACGCATGTATAAGGATTTGCTGTTAAAGCCAGAACTCTGAGTCCTCATAACTTACGTGCGCGATGCTGTTTGGTGACGAGCAGTTCAGATTATGGAAGGTCACAGTGTGCGTGTTGTTTATCGAACGCGTCTCCAGTCTCTATTTCACTGTTACTCGGCGCGCACTGCTGTAAGAGGCTCTGTTGAGCTTCATAGTCAAGGTTGCCTCGGTTCTCCGTCAAGCCTTCACTCTAAGGCAAAATTACCCGAAAGAGGAAATAACGGAGGCCAATAGGCGCGCGCGATCAATGGTTACACCGTTGAACGAGTAACCACAGAGGGATGCGTGCCGTGCGCAAACCGTTTAGTCTCCAAACGGATGGACAGCGCTGGAGATGCAGGCATGCAGGCCGTGTGCAGAGATACGTTCCGTGTGCAAAGCGTTGCCAAGGGAAGCAACCGTCCTCCTAGCTTCTGGGTCTGTCTTCTCGCTTGCGTTCGTGGGGGCGTGTTGGCGGTTGTGTCGCGCTCGGAGAGTTCGACGATCGCGGTGCCTTGTGTGCCTTAGATAGACACGTACGCGTGGATGAGCGTGCGCTGCTGCTTTTACGTTTCGCCGCACCCATGAAAATCTGGAGCAGGTCTCAACACGGGGCGCAGCCGCGTTGTATATCTCTGGCGTAGTAGGCGTAGTCACGGCACCGGCTGGGAATGGCGGCCGAGAGGACAGCAGACCTATCGGATCCATGATTTCAATCTAACTTTAAGTAGAAATCGGCACTGGATTCTTTCACAAGTACGTGATCATTCTTTATTCGGCCGTACTTGTCGCGTGCGCGATACGGGTCGCGTTGCCGGCAACGCGCTCAATCGTGTTGTATATCGCAAGGCTGGGCAGTATCGCGATACAAGAGTGTCGCAATAGTATCTTAGAGATACTTTGCAGTATGTGTATTTCTGTATCGAGATACATTTCAAAAATGTATTTGTATCTCAGTAGTGAAATACCTTTACGATGTATCGATTGCATCACGATACTGTCGAGGACACGAGTGTCTTGTTACCTTTTTGTCGGAAATAAGCTGACGGGGAAAGGAAAATTCTTTTGAGCTTAGTCAAGCAAAGGCGGGTCGCTGGTCGGTGAGGCTGAAATGGCAGCACAGGGTTCCTCCCATGCACAGAATGGCACGTGGTATAATCACCCGACGCCGTTGACGGCAAGATCGCGGAGACAGTGTTGTCGGCCCCAGCCGATGACAGTTGCTGTCACTGAAGACCGATGCAACATCACTAAATTTTTTCCGCACTTAGTTGCAGCACTTTTCGGCCAAGACGGCTGCATTTATCCATTATAACACTGAGTTGCGCTCCTCTTCAGTGATAGAGATACTTTTCTCTTTTACGAGTCATGTTGCATCCAATCGAGCGCTGTCCAAAGCCTATTTGACAAGCTGCTGGTGCAATTTACGCAGCAACTTTCTCCGCAGAACACATCTTGCGTGTAATCACCTAACTCACTGGTGGTCGTTAGTGATTCTAGTGAAATGCTTGACATGCAAGTTCCAATGCGCTGCACCATGGTTCACAAGATTATACTGCACTCGTGAAAGGTCCTTGCGGAGCATCAGCGTCCACGAGAAAAAGGATTCCTGTATCTGTATTGCTGTATCCGTATTCCGGAATACTTTTTTCGTCTTTTTGCAAAAGTATTTCCGAAATATCCCGTTACGTCCCAGACAAATGTATCTCAGTATCTGTATTTTCGGCCTCCAGCACGTGTATTTCGATATCTGTATCCCGGAATACTTTTCTGAGTGTCTCTGCCCAGTCCTGGACTATATCGCGTGCACGAAATGCACCGCGAAGGTCGTGTTGGGCGTCAGTGCTTTGTGACCTCCTGGAAATTGGCCGCCATTGCCGTCGGCCGCCTGGACGCTCGCTCATCAAGTGTTCGCCGCGGTGATGAGCTGCGGGCTCGCGATATTCGGCAGAGGCTTCGCCGCTGCGCTGCGTCTCGTCCAAAATTGAACGACCCGTTGTAAATTCGAAAGTGTGTTCGGCGAACGCCTGTGCCCATTGAGACGGGGTCGGTCAGAATTGAACGCGATGCGCGCGTCTCTCTATTGTATGATTGGACACGCTGGGCACGGCGGCACAGCGACGCTATGCAAGCAAAGCGCGAGCGCTGTAGAGTCCGACGCGAGGCGCGATCGACGCGACCGGCGTCCTTTGGCGCACCCCGGTGGCCACCTGGCACTGTGCCAGGGCACGGATGGACGGACAGACGGGCGGACACAGACGGACGGACGCGCACAGACGGAGGGACGGACATGGACACGGACTGACGGACGGGCGGACGGACACGGATGGACGCACGGATGGACGGACGGACGGACGGACGTGAGCACGAGACATTAGACGGATTTAGTTGGGCGCCTGCAGCAGCTCTGTGGACGCAGCCTGCCAGCCATTTAACCCTTTGAGACGCTATGTACACAGTTGTGTACATGATTTGTTCTTGCTCCTTGTATCAACTAGGGGCTAAGAGAGAGCGAGATACATTGAGGTTCGGATAGATTGAACCGGCCGCATAATAATTTGTCTTCATTTAACTTCATTTCGCAGCGTACTTGTTGCGTATGATCACATTGCTGAAGGCACTACCCCGTTCGACGAGTCGTTTGATGAGTCGCGTTCCTGCGAGTCATGTTAAAAGTATACTTTTTTCTTTGCTCTAAATGGAAATAACGAAAAATGAATTTGTATATATTTCTAGCCGGAGATTTCATTCTATTTATGCCAAAACAGAGGATTGATGACTTCAGGATAAACATATATTTAATTACAACCTAATTAGAATAAGTTACTATAACGCGCATAAATGAACATATGATGACATTATTTTTGTTGCAGTAGTCTACTGAGTGCCTTGAAATAACGTTGTATTATTTTGACCCATTTACAGACAGTTCTTCATAGGTGGCGTCTGAAAGGGTTAAGGCAGTTGCGGACGCTCAACTAAATCTGTCCATTAAAGGCTTTCGCCTTAAAACAGATTGCGGTTGCCGGCAACGAGTTCGGTTGTATGTCGCACGCTTGAAGTGCACCGGCGTGGGCTGGCGGGGGGCTTGCGCTAGCCGCTTAATCTATGCTTCGGAACTCTGTGGAAAGTGATCGCCATTACCATTGGCTTCCCCGTCGCCCGGTCGCAAGCAGCTCGGCGCCACTCGTGGCGGCCCCTCTTTCGCTCGTTGTATTCGGCCGCTTGCTTGAGGAACTTTATGGAAATTGGTGTCCATTACCGTCGGTTCCCTTCGCGCTCGCTCGGAAGCAGCTCTGCGTAGTTCGTGGCGGCGGCTCCACCTTCGCTCGCTATTCGAGGTTCACTTGTTCGGCAGAAGCTCCGCGATCGGCCCCGCGTTCGATGGCTCGAGCTGTACGACGCCGCTTACAGAGAACTCGCCGACTTGTTGGCGGCATGGTGGTTCGCGGCGCCTCGGCGTGGTAGTTGCGGCTGCCGCACTTGAACTGTTGCGCTTTGTGGCTCGAAACGCGTCTGCGAATATGTATGACATCAAGGTGAAATAATCTGCATGCCTTATTTTATCGGTGTTTTTATTTCACTTTTCCGTATGCGTGCATCTTCATCCTCTCTGTCACGTGTGACTATTTGCTATCTTTTTGTGCAGCGGTTGTCCACAACACGCAGAAGGCTTTGTGCGCTTGCGCACACAGCCTTCTGCGCACACAGCCTTGCACACAGATGCAATGCCAGTCATCTATCGCGTCCGTTGGAGCAGCTTCACAAAGAGGACTGTACGAGAACAACAACGGGGGCTGGACCTGTACTGGGCATTTGGCGGTGAATTCACTGAAAGAATGCACATACTTCATATGTATGTAAAAAATTAACATTTTATTGTCTCACTTTTGACTTTCGTTGTTGCATTGACTGCGAAAGCAGTGAAACATGCATGACTAAATATTTTTTCGAGTGTTCTTTTCCGCGCCATTTGTTGCTCAGAGCGGAGAAAAACAGGCTAAAAAAGTATTCAACCTTGCGGGGAGTAACTGTAGAAAATCATCCCTGGGGATTAATGTATTGTTTGAACTAGGTATAAAAAAGTTCATCCGAGTGGAATATTTGAGCCGACCGACCGTTCGTCCGCCTAGGTTCAACTGTAGGGACTAACGGTTGCCTGCTAAGGCGTAAATGTGAGGATTAAACGTTTGTCCCTTGAGGTGATCGGTGGGGATCAACTATTAGACCCGGTGCCATTAGTCCTTAAATGGATTAATGGTTGTGGCAGCCCCATTAATCTCCACGGGGACGAACCGCACACCCTTTTAACACCCCTTTGCCTTATAGTGTACTCAAAACAATAACACCAGAACCACATCATCACACTTTCTTCATTCCACTGCTTCCCTGGCAAATCACAACGCAACAGTAGCGTTGACTGCGGTGTTTCTTCATAGCGCGTGGAGCTTAATGCGTCGGCTCCTGTTTTCGCCGTCGTTCTGGCGAGTGATCCAGCAAGAACATCATGGCTGTTCGTTGGCGCGTCCCAATAGCGGAGAGAAATTCGTAGCTCTGTGTGTTTAATCTGCAAACACATGCAATATTTAGCTCAGTCGTTTATCGCACTCGCTAGCTGCAGCTGGTTGCACAGCAAGTTTTACAATGGACTCGGAAATCGTACTGCGCAATACTGCTCCGGTAGGTGGCGCTAAGCTAGGGGACGGACGTGTTTTTCGTGGGCTCCGGAATGACAGCGGCAGATAAGTATTTTGTGCATGATTCGAGCTTGCTTTTATTAGCCTATTTCCTCGGGAATTTACTGAAAGATGGCTTCCATCATTAGTTATTCGCCAAAAACGACGCTCTCCCATAGAAAACGCGCATGTTTCCAAGGGCGACCGCTAGAGGCGCTGTTCGGCGATGTCCCGGCGACGTAGCGGTGGCGCTGCAGCTCGCAGGGATCGGCGACTGGTTTTGCTAGAGGACGGACGTGTTTTTCGTGGGCTCCGGAATGTCAGCGCCAGATAAGTTTTTTTTTGCATGATTCGAGTTTGTTTTTTTTTTTAGTTATATGAGTACATAAGCCACTAGATTGAAGCTTAATTGGGGTTACAAATTTGTACTGTTTCTTTTGTAACAGTCGCTTGGGTGTTTTTTTTCTTCCTTTGTTCGGCCACCACGGGGCTGAAGGGTACACAAGTGCTTTGAAGTGTAGCATACTTGCGGAGTTTTGTGGTACCTTTTGGCTTTGAGTGTATGTAATCCGCCGGGTGAACGATCTAGCCATGGTCAAAAAGACCGTAAAGTGTTCAGGGTGCGGAATGGGATGGAAAATAGAGGTTTCTGCGGATGAGAAGGCAGAACAAGCTGACGCCAAGTGTAAGCTAGAGTTAGAGGCGAAAATGGAAATAATGATGGCTGCCCAGAATGAGCTCATGGTAAGAATCGCCGAGCTGGAGAATGCGTTGGCGACAGAGCGGGAAAAAACGATGGCTATGGGAGAAAGGCTTAAGTCAGCCGAAGGGGGGTTAGCGAAGGCAGTCATGGTGAACAAGGAAGCAAGCGACGGCGGGAACAGGGAGGCATCGACCCCCCATAGTGGGAGACGCGAAGGGGGAAACGGATTTGGAAAAGACAGGTGCAAGGGTCACAGGAACCAGCTTCCGCGAAGTAGTTTCGGGGGTGGGAGGGGACCAAACAGCAGCCGTTTCACGCGCTAGTAACCGAGGCAGTGGCCAGGGGCGGGACAGTCCAGCAGGAAAGCCGGAGCACGTGATAATCGCCGGGGACTCGAATTCAGTTAGATGCGCAGAAGCAGTCAAGGAAAGGGTGCGAGCCGACAAACGAGTTTTAATAGGGACGTTCAGGGACATAGGCTGGGATCAGTGATGAGACCAGCTAGCACAAAACTCGCAACTAAAGCAAATGGACGTAACCTCGTGATAATAGCGGGAGGTCGTCTAAACGACGTCTTCAATGAAGAATCAGCCGAACTAGCGACCACATTGGCGAAAGGGGTCGATAACATGCGCGCCATTTCCCCTCAGGTGCAGATGCTGGTATGCACAATACCGGAGGTACCGGTGCGTGACGGCAACCTGCAAAGAGCGGTTGTCGACGCAAACAAAGAGATATGGCAGATGAGTCGAGAGAAAGGCATCGAGGTAGTGGAAATAAACAGAGAGGTGCACAGGTGGGGCGGTTTTCAAAGTGACGGAATTCGCTTCGATAAGAGGCTTGGTCATGAGGTAGGTTGGCGACTTGCAGGACGCGCAGTAGCTTTTTTGGGGGGCGCGCGGGCCCTTCGGTGACGAGGGTAGCTTATAATGAGGAAAACAACCAGGGGGACTCTTTGACAGGTATTATAGCGGAAAACCAGAGAAAAGGTAAAAGAAGGTAGAAGGCGCGTGTTGCAATTAGTTACATTAAAGGGACACTAAAGGGCAAAACGATTTTTCGCGTATTAGTTAAGTACAATTTGACAATCCCGAAAACCCCACTCTTACCGCGACACGACGCTTGGTAAGCGAGAAAACACGCGAAAAGAAAATGCGGGTGGAGACGCCACCTTGAGATTCCCGCACCAAACACTGTGATGTCATAGATTTCGAAGGCGTCTACTGAGTCCTATACGTAGCTTCTAATCATTAACAATGAGGTGCATTGTCATCTGTGGGTGCCATAGACCTAGCATACGAAGTTTCAGAAAATTTCATCGAGCCAATGTCGCGAAAGTAAGAAAAATACATTTGGAATTTCTGACGTCACGCGCGCAGATATCGGCGCCAAATTTAAAAATAAAACTTCAACCTTGATTTTCTCTGCTAATAATGAACTTATGATAGTGAAAAATATGGCATTACAGTTCTCAGTGTGCAGTTTGTCAATCTAAACCAAGTCATTGTTTCGCTTTAGTGTCCCTTTAACATGCAGGGTGGCAGAAAAAAAAGGCAAAATGGTTAGAGATTGTGGGACAGTTAAACAAGGGACAGATAGGTGTTTATGCGGTTACAGAAACACACCTTAGAGACTTGGAGGAGCCACCACATACTGACAATTATATTTGGGAAGGATGCAACAGGATCATATCAGAAAGGAGAGGTGGGGGTGCTGGAATGCTAATTCATAGCAGAGCAAAATGGGATAGAGTGAAGCAAACGTGTTCAGAGCACCTATGGGTTTCGGGCAGAGTAGGGGGGAAAGAAAACTTGGCTAGGTGTAGCTAACTTGTGGACGGGGGAATAACTGCAGAGAAAAGAATCTGGAGATAGTGAAATGCATAAGCACCGATATTAAAGAATTTGGTCATGATGCCGAAATAATCCTTCTAGGGGGACATGAATGCTCACATTCATGACCTTGACGGATATTCAGACACCAATGGCAAGTTATTGCTAGATCTCTGCGAGCAACATAGTGTTGAGATAGTTAACGCGGGGCCTAAGTGTGAGGGGCAGATCACGTGGGAAGCCGGAAACAGGCAATCGAGCATTGATTATTGTCTCATGACAGAAGGAATCTATGACAAACTTAGAGAGATGAGAATAGACGAGGAAGGCATTAACAGCTTGGGTAGTGATCATAAACGCATAACATTACAAATGGGATATAAAACTGAAAATGAGAACCTAGAATCAAAGTTTGGCAGCTCGTATTTAAATGACAAACAAATAACAAATATAGCCCCAAGAGTCGAGGAAGAAGTAGGCAAACTACCAGGCAAAGACTGGAAGTATAGTGAGCTGCTACATGTAATCACGAAAGAAATATAAAAAAGAGAAGAAAACTAATTGTTGGAAAGGAAAGAGAAAGCCAAAAAAGTTGGTGGAACAAAGAAATCCGGGATGCAATCGAGAAGCGACGTGAGGCATCACGGGAGCACAGACAGGCAAAAAAAGGAGAAGCGGCCACAGGACGAAGTCAATCAAATATGGGAAATATATTTAGAGCAAAAATCTATTGTGCAGAAATTAGTCAAGGCAAAAATTAAAGGTGAAAGTGGACGCTGGATGACAGAGATTCGTAAAAACAAGAAGGCCGCGCCTAGGATATTTTGGAGCCACCTAAAAGCGCTAGGTAGGAAGTCTGTCACAATGCAACAACATACGGTAGATGAAGGAGAAAATCAAATGGAAGGGTATAAAGCGCTAGGTTACATCTGAAAGGTAACAGCCGATTCGTTTAAAAAGGTCGCCCACAGGGGATTTCCCCGGTGAGTAAAAGTATGCAAATGAGTGCAACCGAGGAAGATGTAGTACTTGAGAATTTCAATTGGAAGAAGGCCGAAGGAAAAATTCCTAAGCGCACTACTCCGGGCTTAGATGGGGTTCCCGTCAGACTCATGAACGAACTAGGACATAGCATTAAAGAAGCACTGCTGAAAGCCGTAGAAAAGTGCTTACAGGAGAGGGAAATACCAGACAGTTGGCGAAAAAGTAGACTGAAGTTAATCTCTAAAGGCAGGGGAGAAAAGGATAACATTCGTTCGGATATACCGCTAACCATTACATCGGTGCTATACAGGTTGGCGATGCAGGCAGTAAAATTAAAAAATAGAAACGTGGGTAGAGCAAAATGATATTTTGGGAGAACTTCAGAATGGATTCCGAATCGACAGGCGGTTAG
>JALIZH010024696.1:0-30889 GCA_030522465.1 Rhipicephalus appendiculatus | reverse complement strand
CAATCGTCCATTCGCAGTCAAACGAAAAAGATACACCATTGGGACAGAAACCAATGACGTCATGAAGGAAAAAAAGTAAGGGAGCTCTGCACCAGTGGTGCGAAGACTGAGGTATATAGCCGCAGAGCTGGTGGCGTTACCCTCCTCCTCATCGTCAGCTCCCTAGTTTTTTCTCTAGCTCTCTATTTCGTTCTCTTTCTTGGTCTCTCTATCTTTCTTTCTCTCTGTTCTATTTTTTCTCTCTATTTCTGTATTTCTCGCTTCCACTTTCTATCTCTTTCTCTTGCTATCTCTTTCTCTCCACCATCGGTGACGCCTGTAGCGTCACCGATGGTGGAGCTGCGAAAGGTGATCCGGTGACGTAACAAGGGGGATACGGCTTTAGTCATCTAATAGGTTCTAGCGTAAAGAGCTGCATTTTCTTTACAGTTTGCTGGCGTAGCACTGTGCTGCTCAATTACAAGCTGTATTTTCTAATAGTGTAAGTTATATAGATGGCTGCCAGCATTACGGGAGGTGAAGAAACGTTTACATATAATGTACGCTCAATATACTCACAGCCATCGCGGTCAGGACCGAAATTCCAAGTTACTAGGGTTACTCATCGGGCTAGGTGGTGTTGAAATACCATACCCGAAAGTGAGAACGTCTCGCCAAGCGGGTTAAAGAGATTCTGTACGGCTTTGGAAATGAAGCGTTATCAGTTTCAGTGCTTATACGCAAAGCTCAGCGTTGCATGAACAGCACTTCAGCTGAACGAAAATTCACGTTTCGCTCACAATTTTAGCCATGTTGACCTGTGCATACAAAACATAACACCTATAGGGCACAGAAGGGACAGGAACACAGAGATACGAAGTGGACGCAGCGCTGCGTCCACGTTGTACCTCTGTGTTCTTGTCCCTTATCTGCGCTATAGGTGTTAAGATGGAATGCCAACATGCCCAAGCTCACGCTCTTTCAAGTATACAGAACGTTTGCCGACACAAAAAGAATTGATAGGCTCACCGACAAGTGGTTTATTACGGACAACAAGCGCGGATTAGCCGAGTTGGCACTGCGTATTAGAACTTGCTACACGTGCTACCAGCGCCAAATGAAACGCGAGCAATGGTCTGCGCAGTGCAAGTTCCACCCTCATGGTTAGCGATAGATACGCTGATGCGGTTCGCCAATCGCGTGTCACATTCATGCTTTCGATTGCGCAGTGCTGCCTAACCCGAAGTGCGGGCCTGTAAATGATGATGACTCGACGGCGCGCACTATACCGTGGCTATGGACCACACATCTGCTGTTCCAGTTGGACTTAACGCCGATTCTTGAGCTTGGTAAAAAATGGAACAAATTCACCGGCAATACGATACTGCCTAATGAGAATTCGGAGCGCAGCTTCTGCGCTGGGGCAAGCCCAGCTGTGATTGAAGTTTCGGCTTCCTGCAAGGTATCGACTACGCAATAAATCACATTTCTTTTTTTTTTTTTTGTACTAGGACAAGACGCACTACGCTATTATTGGTCTTTATGCGGACTAGCGAGGTACCCGCTACACACCTGTAAGCTAGTAACGCGATAGCGTTGAAGAGTTCGTTTTGCAGAAATTCGGGCGTCGGCGTCGGTGTCGGCGTCGTTAGATGTGCGCGAAAAATCATCATCTTGTCCGTGACCGAAAAATCGGGAAAGATGCAAATAAAATAAATAATCAAAATTGCCGGGTCCGAATGAGGATCGAAGCCAGGCCGTTGGTGTGGCAAGCAGGTGTTCTACCACACAGCCACGCTTCTGCTTGGCATTACACGTAAAATAACTTCTTCTGCTTGGAATTGCAGTGAAAGTAACTTTCATGCTTTACAAGCACACGCGTCCTATATACAGGCGTCACAATACAACATGTAATATCGCAGTAATATTGCACGGTAGAAGCGTGCAATATTGGGCGTCAGACGGTGTGAAAATCGTACCGACATCGTGGTTCAAAGCCGGCCACCCATTACAAAAGGCAGACACGTTACTGCACGTATTCCCTTAAGACCACGTAGTGGGTGCATAGCAAGTTCGAAAACATTTCCCGCGAATAATTACTCGGGGTTTAAAGCATGCTACCCATTACATAGTATACACTAAGTGATTGAAGTACCCACTAGGGACAGGATATCGCTATCGTGTTCAACTCTTAAAGGCGAAGCTTAAGGGTCCCCCAATTTTTATTTTTTCATGTCTATCGGTTACTTTTTCATGTTTATCGGTTACGCCACCGACGCGAAAGCAACTGTAACGGCGACTCTGCTCAACGCAGGAATGGACGCCTAGGATCTGCACTCTAAACTTGTCAAACGTGGCCACAAAAAACAGGAAGTGCGCTCTTTCCAACCCTGTTCTTGGTTAATTTGGCCGTTTATTACTATTCTTACCACGCTGTAAGAAGATTTAACATTATTTCGTACAATGATCAAACCGCGCTCTATCAGGTCTGAACCATTCAGAGGAAATGGTTGAATTTAAATACATCCTATTACGACTTTCTGATCAGAAAGCTTCGCATTTATTTACGTTTTACGTTGGTATGACTATACCAATATTATTCACCGCACTTTCAGAAGACCGTAAATAGAAAAAAAAAACGTCGATTTATAAAAGTAGGGATTAAAATATGTTGCATAAAAGAACGGCGGAAAACCTGTCGATATTTGATATCGCAATCGTAAATTCCTTTTTTTTTCGTAGTCTAAATTTCAAGTATTTAGGACACGGTTCCAAGCAGCTGCTGAAAACTTGGATCTAATCAAAGGTTGTTCTCTGTAACAATCACTTTTTTTTTTTTTTGCATGGAATCACAAGTAGTTCATCGTGTCCTTAAAACTCCGAACAACTTAATTCAACCGATTGAGCTGGCTTGGCAACTGAACACGCGCAGCACGCTGTATACAAACATTGCGCTGAAACGCACACACGGAACCCAAATTCTCTCCGAGGTAGCTAAAGAGATTAGCTGACATAATGCACATGATCGGAATAGCGCTGCCTGCCTCTTCTTCTCCAACACATCACGCCATTCGTCTTACCGCAGACAGTCATCAATCTGTGTAAAACAACCGCTGCTTATTATTCATCTCAAACATTAAATAGGACAGCTTTCCACAATAACACACACCTGAGATGAGTGCACTGTTCTTCACCAGTCGAAGTCAATTGCCGAAGAACATATCCTCTAAGGCGGTGTGGGAGCCTATCAAACGTGACGTTTCTTCGGGCGATAGTTTCGGGAACGTGGGCCAAACTCCGCGTCATCCCCCCTCTGCACGCTGACAGCTAATCACCACGAAAGACGTGCAGGCGGACGTCCAGCCTCGGGGCAGGGAATCAAATAGGAGAGCAGCTCTGCAATAACTCATCCTTCGAGTTCTTCGGACAAGTCTGACAGGCCGAGACAGGCCTTCGCCAAAATGTGGAAAGAACAAGTCTCTTCGCTGGCCAACATTTCATTCTCGTGGCACGTGCCTGTTGGTTGCTGCCTTTTGAGAGAGGGGAAACGAAAGCTCGCCGTGGTTCTCTGTTTTAGGGCTACTCTTATGACGCTGGTGAAACGAAAGTAGATATCGCGCACGAAAAGGCGCACCACTTTCTGCAAGAACTCGTGATAGTTAATTAGTAGAAAGCCAATAAAAGAAGCTAGCGAGAAACTAATTATTTAAATAAGTGAGACATCGGATGCGTTTAGTGGGATACAAAAAAAGGCAACAAGCTGTCGCCCACAAGAGCGGTTTCGCTTCCGATACCTTTTTCTTTTACTTTTAAAACTTAATGTTACATTACTTCGTTTGTCGAAGTACATATAGTTTTGAAGTAAACACCGTCAACAAAACTTGTCTTTCCTGCTCTGTCTATTTTTCAGCAATTGCAATTCTCTCCGTAGGGGTCGCGAGCGAAATTTTAAGGTCGTCTGTAGCAAAAAAAAAAAATGTAGGCGAAAAAGAACAGGCGCTGTTTGCAAAAATATTGCTTCAAGTGGTTTCACAAATGCATACTGATTCAACAAGTGCTACTGATTTTACCCACAGGACACACACGTGTCCAGTGTAGACATCAAAGTCTTGAGTGCAAATTTTGTTATTCTATGTGGAAGGCCGTTTGTAGGGGACCTGGATAACATTTGTTGGGCTTTAACGTCCCAAGCGCAGGCTCTGAATGTGGGGCACGCCGTAATGGAGGGCTACAGAAATTAGACACCTGGGTTTCTTTAACGTGCACTTATATCAAAGTACACGGCCCTAAAAGACTTTGACTCCATGATACATGTGGCCGCCGCGGTCGGGATTCGATGCTGTGACCTGTAGGGGACCTTGGTAATGACCGGGAAGAAGACAGCGTCCTGAGTAATTGAACATTACAAAGTTTGGGTGGCGCATTTCACGATATCAAAAATCCCTGCAGGGAGTGAAAAACCAGCAAGTGACGATATGAATAAGTATCACGTGATGGAGAGTACCACTTTGGTACTCTCCGTCACGGTTACAGATGTGAAACCGATGTGCCATTTGGTACTTGTCAAACATACTTCAGCACTCTGCTGCGCAGGCACCATAGGAACGCACAGCTGAGTCTCCAGCTGGCAACAAGACCATCTCGTCATTGCTATCTTTGTCGGACGAATTCGGTCATAAGTGTGCGCTTGTATGCAAGAAAGTTCGGCAGAAAATTATCTGTTTTTCATACTAAAGAACCTCATTACATTTTTCGAAAAATTTTCCAAATTCGTAGCTCTTGCAGCTCCACGCCGACATTTTCCTCATGGTTATCGCAACACCTTTTAAAAAGGAGCCATAGTTCATTTCCAGACATCTTAATTCCAATAACTTACTTTTTATTTGTCTTTCCTGTATCAAAATTCGTGATAGTATTTCTTCGCTAGCACGCATAGCTCATGCTTCAATCGGTTTACCCTAAAAATTTTAACTTCTACTCTCCTTTCACTGCTTGTACCATATGCGACGCCATTGCCTCTAACAATACAGCATCACAGGATATAGCAAATCGGTTCTGCCGAATCCCGCAAAGTGGCGGCAGGATTAGGAGAGGCAGAATGGCGACCAACCGCAGCATGAAGCCACGAGGACATCCATGCGGATTTCTCTGTAACAAAGGTTCTTAGTTCCTAAAAAAATGTCACAGTTTCGCCGCAAGGGCCAAGCAATGAATGCGATAGCAAGAAATTGGAATGTCACACGAAGATTGACGAGGTTGCAGCTTGCAGCTTACCGCTGAAGCACAAAGAAGGATGCTCGAAAAAGGACGCGCAGGTATACACAGGACAAGCGTGAACTAACAACTGTCACAGTGGTTATGCCTTTGTGTTTGAGCAACGCGCTGCAAGTGTCGACAACGCAGAACGCGACGCTCTTAGATAATTCTTCTTCTCTTAAAGTGTGGCCCGCGGAATGACCCCTCTGTGTATCGTTCCACGTGGTGGCGTCTGATGCAAGGAGTGCGCGGTGTTCTTTTAAAGACGATAGTCTTTCTTGGGATACTTAAACGCAAAAATTTTGGTCTGTATGTCCGTCTGTTTGTCTGTCGGTAACCCGATTCAGCTTCTCGGCCAAAGTTTAACTTCTTTCTGAACGCCTAGCCATCTTGAACTGGTGTTCGCGTTCATATTTGTGAACATATTCGATCAAAAAAGCAAATACTACGCATTCCTGAGGCACAACATTAATATATAAGTGTCAGGACGTGTGTTCTTTATTAGAAAATACATATGTACGCAATTCTAAAGACCCTAGTGTTTTTTAGGCTGTCTCAGGCAAGGCAAAACATAGTAGTACGGCCGGCACAAGATTATCGTCTTTCGACGACATTTGCAGCGAAGCACGCAGATACGCGGCCAATTTTTTTTTTTTTCATTCCACCTCACGAGTGGGTACAGAAAGGGACCCCCCTGTTCGTGCGCTTATCAAGGGCAGTTTTCAAACTGAAAGAAAATGTGGGAGTGTTGCGTGACAGAAAACACGCTCAAGCTCCTCAGCGATCTCCTCCGAGATAAATAGCTTGCCGTCATTATGCCGGCGCATGCATGGTGCGTGGCTGGGTAGTCTAGTGGTCTAGAGCAGCGCGGTGCGGTGTGAGGGGTCACTGGTGGGAATCCCCGATCAGTTGCCATCGAATTTTCTTCTTTTGTTATTTTTCTTTGTGCATTTTATATATATAGACGTACATATACGGGGCATGACGGCGACGGTGGTGGCAAAAATCAGCTGAGAGTGTCCATATAATTACTATCGCAATAAAATTCTTCATAGTCCACTTATCAAACTGCAGGTCAACGACTTTCCCGAGCGGTTGCTCTGCCATTTAAGATCAGCAGGAAGCTAGCAGCATAGCGAGTTGATGTCATGTGCCTTGCTTTCACCAGCATTTTGATTAGCCATTCAGCATTGAGGATTTATTTTTTATTTTTTGGAGAACTGCACTAGGTGAACTACGCTATTCCTTGATGCATTCGTAGTGCACTGCAACTGCGTGCCCTTAATGCACAGGGTTCCTGCGTTTTGCGTTTTAGAGATCCCACTTGGGCCCGTTACGCATAAGTGTTCTGGCAGTCTTCTTCTGAAATCACTCCATGCGCGATTTCGCGATATATGATATGCATATAACCGTATTCATACTTTTGTGAAAATTGTTTGCGCTCTTTACAAGGTTGCGCCGCCATTACTGTCGGCATATTAACTACAGTGCATTTCGTGGTCTATATACCCGGTGGCATTTAGACTAATAATATCGCTTGTTAAAAAAAAATCTTTTGATGCGGCTTGACTAGCAGTCGAACTATTCTAAGCGCGGCCAAACAAATCCTTTAAAATATTTTGCTATACAAACAGTAAGGGGCAAGACTAACATTTCTTTTTAAAAGTTTGTGTCGTGTTCAGTGAAATGTTCCAGATTTCCGAGCAGTAGTCAGACGTCTCCCAAGTTTATTGACGGTATGAATTTGTATTGAATTCACCTCGTATCCGGCAGTAAATACTATAAGCCACTCAGCACTGAGAAACTCAAGCAGTGTATGGCGTCCACAAGACCGGATGACAGCATGCTAATTGGCTTAGCCTTCAACTTTAAAGATTATATAAAAATCTAGTGTCTTTCAATTATATGTCTGTAGGCTCTACTCAGCGAAAAGTTCCGCGTTGCTTGTACATCTTTGTGAATAATAAAAATACACAAAATCTTACGATCTAGCACACCCAATGTTCTGTCCTGTCAAATGAATTATGAAACGCCCATTATTTTGCAAACGAAGCTCCCACAGCTTACAGAACAAAGAATAAAATGACCACGCAGTCGATAATGAGCGTTGTCGAGACCAACACTGCTAATTAAATAAAACACCAGCTCTATACCTTATCTCCTACATGACTATAACGTCCTTAGCGCTCAGCAAAAGTATACAGCTTCAAAGTTGCGCTAAATTAATAGCACTGAATGTGTAACTAATCAGTCAGCTTTAAATCGCTAAATGAATTTGTGGATTTGAGCCTACTAATAGCAAAATTCGATTACGAGGCACGCCGCAGTCATGTGCTACGTCACAGTTTTTGCCATGCTCTGTTGTTAGCCGTGCTCCTAAATAAGGTGCAGAGCGTTTCGTCTTTCGCTCACAAAAAAAAAGTGCCGTTGCCGAATCAGAATGGCCGTTTCCGGCTCAACTGTACCACGCTATACAGGGTGCCCCAGCTCTCACTAGCCAGACTTTAAAAATATGCCGACACACTAAATGATGACGCGACCAAATGCATATTGCTGACTGTTGCCTAGAGTGAGCTAGACTATACTTTGTGTTCTGATTAATTGGTTAATTAGGCCACTTTAATTAACTAAGTTTTGAATTAACGAACCTCGGCAAAAAGTTCCAATGCGAAAGTTGTTGCTCGATTTTCAAAACATCCGATTGGGCAGTTTAGAACTTTATATCTGTTAATTATCTTCTGCTTACTGCAGAAGCCCACCTAAAAACTACCACGTGACATGCCCGCCTACGCGCCGTGATTCAAGTACTCCCTAACGTTCCGTGTATGAACTATACGCTTCCCTCGCACCAGTTCATGACAGCGTTAAGCAGACGCAGCAGTCATCGCTTTTGTGGCCGCTAGCAAAAGTGTTCAACGCACAGCCACCCCGTAGTTGCGGCCCTCTCGAGACAGCACAACCGGCAAATGCTATGGTTGTTTGCATGAGGAACCTTAGGGAGCAATAGAATCATTGCGCGCACTGGCGCACGAGTGGGCACGTAACGTGGTATCTTTTTCTATTTCACGGGCATCTGTATTGAGCAGAAAATTACTAATAATTAATAGATATAAAGTTATGAACTATAAAATCGGACGTTTTGTAAACCGATCTAGTCTTTCTCATTGAAATTTTTGCCCAGCTTCGTTGCTTCAAAAATTTTGTTAATTAAAGTGGCTTAATTAAGCAATTAATCCGAACACAAGAAATAGTATGACTCATTCCGGGGAGTAGTCGCGTCGTCACTGAGTGCGTTTACATATTTTTAAACTCCGCCTAAAGATGGCTGGGGCTCCCTGTATATAGCCGTTGTACTACGGCGGGCTTTACCATTTCCCCAAACTCTTCAAAGTTCTGCAGTCTACAGAGAGACAACATTGAGCTAATTTAATTGGTGTGTAATAACATACGTAAAATACACAGACAAAAGCAAGGGAACGAAGATGCACGGAGTTTACAAACTATCAGGCATTTTTTTACGTGTGCTACTGGCAACGTTACAGATACAATAAAAAAGTTTAAATGTGCTAGTGGGCATACGCTAACATGTGCTTGAAGGACTCACAATAACCCGCGAAGTAAGAGGAGAATTGAAATATGATAATAACAATAGCTGGGGCATTACGCGCCAAAACCCCTGATGTGATTACAAGGCATGCCCTAGCGGAGGGCTCCGGAAATATTGACCACCTTATTTTATTCCTATTCCTCTATTCATTATTCTGCAATGCCACATCAAATTCTACTCTTCTCAGTCTCATTTTGTAGACCTAGAGTTTCTTATAACGAAACTTCTTTTTACGAAAGACATTACTTTTCAGGATCAGTTCTCTGAAAAACTTATAATAATGGATAGCAAGAGGAACATAGCAGGTTCCTTATTCCGCTTGCGGATCGAAGTGGAGGCTGCATAACAAACGCGCACTTCTCGCCTACTTGCCACGACAAGGCGCTTAACAAAGCAATTTGTACGAGCAGCTTCTCAGGTGCTTTGTTGAGTACACGGCGCATATTGCGGAAGTACATTTGCATGAGGAAGTTCAGGGCATTATGCTCGCTCTCTGAGCTTCACACTCACCGAAGAGTTTTCTTTTCTGAATAATAAATAGGCTACTTTTCGTGAGACAAGCTATGCTGGTAATTTTTCTTATAAAAACTGCGACGTCTGTACTAAAAATGCTTTCATGCTTTTTTTTTTCTTACTACAGTTCTTATGACCATACATGCAGTAAGACAGAATGTGAGAAGTTGTATATATTTGAAGACAGCTTTGTTGATATATATATATAACTAATCGCAGTTATTAAAATGAAAGTGCCTATAGTACTCGTAAATAAAATATCTCGTTGGGTAGCTCTTCAATATGCAGATTTATCAAAGTTATTCTAAAAATTCATGCCTATAGTTTTTCATTCAGATGTGAAGCGTACGACTCTTTCTGGGTTCTAGGTTGCGGTCTTTCCAAAAGGTTGCTTCCAGCACAAAATGTCTGCACGAAAGAAAAAATATTGCTATTTAGCACAGTGGTTGAAACACTCGCTTTAAGCAACGTGCTGGGGCAAGTTTGTTATCGAACACAACCCCGAACTTTTATTCTATACACCTATTTCTTTTAGACCATGATCATGTTACGCAACAGAAGGACCTACGTGCTGATGCTTTTTCTGGTAGAGTCAGCACAGAAGTTATTGCCGATTTGAAACAGGCACTATGTTTTACTGTTGGCGTTATAGTGAACTACGATAATGACTGCTCAAGCCATTGCGACTAAACAGTTTTGCGACTGAAAGTTTAACGCAACAGCCAGCTGGGTTTAAAATTATTGGCTAATTTTTCTAAATCGTTATTTTTACAGCAACGAGGAAACTCAAATAATCGCTTCTTCGAAAGCTGATGCCTTTAGTCACCTTAATTAAAGCGTGCGTGATAGTGTCTAAATAATTAGTGCCCAATTTTGTGATTTTTATACAATTTTTTCCTTTGTGTTGATGTTGCTGTGAGCACTACCTAGATTAACGCCACCTTAAAAAGCATCGGTGGCTCACCGACTTTCGCCAGAATAAGGCTTTATTATTTGAGGCCATTTATTCTGTTAATTTTAAGCATATTGACGCACCTCTAGAGAAGGTAACATTCTTGGCTTTTATACATAACTATTTTTAAAGCACGAAATGAAAATATGGTATGCTGATAGTGAAAAACAAATATTTTTTTTTGAAGGTATCACTATCGGCACCAACTAACCGATTTCACTGGCGGTGCAGATAAAGTTAGCTCCTTTCATGCTGATAAATTCACCGTCTGACTTTTTACGTACTTAATTTATGCGATAGCATATAGCACAAATATGCATGCTCCGTTATTTTTCTGTTTCAGGTAAGCCGTAGGTTGTCTGTAATCCTAATCCCCCTTACTAATTTGCCCTTATAGACTATATAATTAGTCTGGAGTGTCCATGACGCATCTCCAAAGTCATAAAAAAAGGTTCGTCAGGCGTAGTGCGCATGTTATTTAAGAAGGGTGCATCACTTTTAAGTTGTGACTCAAAGCATAGGAGTTATTTCTTCATAGCTAGTTCTAGGCTGGAGACAACACTAAACACTTCAACCTTTTGCACGTACGCTTGACCGTTTATGATAGGCATTCCAATACTGTGTCGGTTAACTTGCCATTAAGCTTGAAAACAGGAACCATAGAGAAAGGCCTGAGCAGATAGAACAGAAGGAATAATAATTTGCACGCATGATCGACATCGCAATACCATAAAACAAAACCAGAGTCGCATGCTAAGCGTAAAAGACAGGCATATAGGGAGATTAGAAGATACATATGATGCGGTGTTGAAGTGGATATTAGAAGAAAAAAAAAACACTTGACACTCATCGTCACTAAGTTTGAATGTTCACTTGTAGCATAAGCCGCAGTGGCTCTGAGAATTAGGGCGTGATACAGAACAGCACTTATGGCATAAACAATTAAAAAATTACACCATCTCCCGCTAAAGGGAACCATGTGTAGATGTGAAGCAGCGGGCGCTAACGCTTACACTGGCCGTGGCGTTGACGCTGGCGCTATCGCAGCGTTGCACAGGAGAGAAAACTGGGGAGGCGCAAAGCACGCAGTGATTGAGCGGTGTTTCCTACTGGAACATGCCAATCGCTGCTAATGGGCAATGAGAGACAGAAGATTCCGACTGTACACAGAGACCCGCAGTCGGCTTTTAGTTAACGCGCACGCTGCGAATTTTTATTGTTCAACAACGCACAGGAGAAATCTCCCACCGGCACCACCTTGGAGGTCAAGATCCATTGCCATATATACGCGATGGACAGTGAACGGTTGTGCAGCGCGAGCAGTCGGTTTTTTCAACCAAGAAACTCGCTAGCAGACGCTGCCTGCGTCGGCGTCGCGAGGCGAGAGAGGGGGAAGCGGAGGAGAGGAGAGAGAGGGGGTGACACGCATGCGCAGTGGGGAGTGTGAACGCCGTGGGCAGGGATGCGTAGAGAGAGGGGGGGGGAACGTAGGAGAGGAGAGAGAGGGGGGACGCGCATGCGCAGGGGGGAGTTAGACGCCGCGGGCAGGGATGGAGAGAGGGGGGGAGTGTAAGAGGGGAGAGAGGGAAGGGAGGCGCATGCGCAGTGAGGGTGTGGTTGCCGTGGGGAGGGATGCCTAGAGGAGAGAGAGGGGGGGACGCGCATGCGCAGGGGGGAGTTAGACGCCGCGGGCAGGGATGGAGAGAGGGGGGGAGTGTAAGAGGGGAGAGAGGAAGGGAGGCGCATGCGCAGTGAGGGTGTGGTTGCCGTGGGGAGGGATGCCTAGAGGAGACAGAGGGGGGAGAGAAGGTTTTTTATTTTTATTTTTTCTTTAACTGTTTGCGCATGCGCAGTAAGGGTGGGCACGCGGCACACCACCACCACCACCACCACCACCACCGGATTAAGCTTCGCCATAAGATGCTTCACATCTAAAATGATCAGGCATCTAAAGTGGTACCAGCCATAACAAATGGCAAATAATATAACATCACCGGGAAAGATACGTGCGCTGCATTGAGCGTGAACAAATTTGGATTTCTTTCGGGCGAATGTCGTACTTCTGCCAGGACGTCGTGGTCATTTATTGTGGAATGAAAACAACAGCACAACCCATGACACCATAATACTAAATTGAATCCACATTTGAATGAATCGTGAAGCATGTTCATGAGCTGGTTGATATTCGGGAGCTAAGCATGTGCTGACCGCAAACATTTACCATTTCGGTTTAATTTAAGCAAATGTCCACCGCGGTGGAGCAGTGGTTAAGGTGCTCGGCTGCTGACCCGAAGGTCGCGAGTTCGATCCCGGCCGCAGCGGTCGCATTTCGATGGAGGCGGAATGGAAGAGGCCCGTGTACTGTGCGATGTCAGTGCACGTTAAAGAACACCAGATGGTCAAAATTTTCGGAGGCCTCCACTACGGCGTCTCTCATAATCATATCGTGGTTTTGGGACGTAAAACCCGAGATATTATTGTTATTATTATTATTATTATTAATTTAAGCAAATGCAAAGAAGCGAGAATCATGTCGCTTTCTGTGGTGAAAGGCAGGGCTGATATTCGTAATTGCGTGGTATGCACTTGTCATAAAGGAGAAAAAAAATCAAAGATGCTAACCAGTTCTCAGGCAGACTGGCTACCCTGTGATGGAGAAAGTGGGTAAGGGATAATTGGAAATAGACGCTAGAAGAAAAAGGGAAATAGGAAAAAGAAAATAGTCAGAAAAACTAAGCACAATACGACACTTCAAGCAAATGGGGGGAGCGAGCTAGTTGGTATTTCATATTTAAACTATTCTGCGCAAAAAATCGGACCAAGTTGAAAAAGAAGGGACAAGGCCATGCGTATAGTTCTTGTCGTTTCTTAGCCTACTGTGTCCCATTTTAGCAATGAATCTTTCAAATTTAAATTTTTTTAAGTTTAGACGCAACTCTTTAACACTTATCTGCAGCCAATGGCATCACCTGGTTTGTATTTTAAAAAAATGAAGGAGAGCTGTGCAGAAGAGAAGATGGGAAGCCCTACTGATGGGCGGCAGCCATCGAAATGTCGTCACTAGTCAATTACCTTAACGCGCCTACTGCACTGATTGCGATCATAAATTTTCCCGAGTTCATCATTTCTCACTAATCGGCCAGGCTGTGCGAGTGCACTAAGGCTAATAGGTCAACTTTGCGCAAGTAGAAATCATTAACGCAGTAGAGAAGCCTTGGTAACGATGATCCCTACCATGATTAACACGCACTGTGCGGTGATTCGAGCGAATCTAGAAGTTGTTTAACTTAAACGGCGTTTGTCGACCAAATGTGAAACTTTCTTGATTTCGCGAACGCACGCGAAAATAGCGGTGCCCGCCGATTCGGGTCGTTACTTTGAGCAGTAGCTTGTGTTTCATCTGAAAGATATGTTTCTTTTCCATTGCTTAGGCTGCTAAGCTTGAGCAAGAAGTCGTGTATATATACTGAAGTCAGATTTTTATTTCTTTCCAAAAGACAAATAATTTGAGGATGTTTGCTAATGCGTTCCCCTCTTGATCACCACGATAATTAATATAATATTTATTGAGAATTTATTAAGTAACCCGTATTTAGGCTAGTCGCCACTCACCTGGGTGATAGCTGAAATACGTTGGTGTAGAATTAAGGAAACAATTTCATATAATGCAGCTTATGTACAAAGAACAATAAAACAAAAGTAAACGCTACCACGCAGTATTCGCCGTATAACATATCAGAAAGAAAATACAATCATATGAGACATCTACAGGTGTGTTTTTAGACAATACAGATGTTATATAAATATCCTAATTAAGCTGCCGTCTTTGCACACGGACTCTACGTCGAAGCGGAAACACTTTGTCGCAGTTAAAGTCCCACCTTTGTGTCTAATTAACAAAAGGTTGGTAATAATCTTATTTATTGACATGTGGGCAGGTGTTTATATACACAGCTGAAGTGCGTGCCAATTTATGGCACACCTATTTTTTAGAAACCACGAAAGTTGCAGGTAGCTCAAGATATTCGTCATCGAGTATGAAGGGCGAAATCGAAACTGATCGCGCAAGGCGCGCACGAAGCGTGACCAGTCTACAACATTAGACCGAAACTGTAATCGTCACAAGGGAGTGACGAAACTTGAATCAAGGTGCGGCGCGGCGGTATGTTTTCGTGAAAAGCTCTAAGTCATCTCACCTGTGCACGCGCATCGCCTTACTTTTGCGCGTAGAGTTTGGTGCTTATGCGTTTCTTTCGAACTGTGCACAAGAAAACCGCAACCTGCGAAGCATAAAACTCATGTTCAACCACCGCAGCGCTTCTTCTTGCAGACAGGAGAAAAAGTTTTTCGAGCCTCTTTTTTGTTCAGAAACGAAACAAAAAAAACAGCAACCATCGCACGCTGACATTAAGCTGAGTACTTGCGTGTTTCAGAATGGTTGCCAATTATTCTGACCAGATTCCACTTCGACGCGAATTCATTCAAATTTCTTCACTTCCATGTCACGTCTCGCTTCGGTGATACACCGCGCTTTGCGCGCACCGGGCATGATCAGTTTCGATTTTGCCCTTGAAATTCAATGACTATCTCGAACTTTGTGCCGCTCTTGAGATTTATCAAAAATCTTTATGCCACTAATTATCATGCACTACAACTGCCTAATATCAACAACTGCACTCAATTCAATGATTAAAAAGGTAATTAGCGAGCTTTTTCTAATTAGTAGCGTCAACTTTATTTCAGCTGTAGGAAAATATTTCCACCTCAACATAGAGTTCATGTGCGAAAACGACAGAAGCCAGTGTGTCGTAAAATTTCTATGAAACATCCGTAATGTCTAAAAAAAGCAACCTGGAGATTCACCGTAAAAAGTCCTTTCAGTGAAGTGACCACGGTTCCCAATGCCCAGGCCGAAGCAACAAGAATTAGATTGTTTGAATTTACTGTGCTGGAATTGAAAGTACGGAGAATCAAACCCCGCGACTGTTTCTCGCTGATAACGCCTTTGCAAGCGTTCCATTGCTATATTCAAAGCAAAAAGGTTTGAGTTACAAGGGCTCTACAGAACTACTAATCTTTATACGTGGCGGTTCTCCGAAAGCCCCAGGGAAAATATTTGGGTACATTACCGCCTTGCTAAGCAGCAGCTTTTGAGAGCGGTGTTCTTAATGCTTTTCGTAGCGCCGGCTTGTGCGAACAGAAACTATCTTAATTATGAACAGGCACACGCTCTCTTTATCCACTTCTTCATCTTCTGCCTCGCTCCCAAAACACGAGCGCCGATTTATGTGGTGTGGCCTGTAACAACCGTGATGGCTGAGAGGAGAGAACGACCACACACAGAGGTCCGCCACGGTGGATCACTGGCAAGGTTCTCGGCTGCTGACCCAAAGGTCGCAGGTTCGATCCTGGCCGCGGCGGCCGCATTTCTGTGGAGGCGAAATGGTAGAGGCCCGCGTACTGTGCGATGTCAGTGCACGTTAAAGAACACCAAATGGTCGAAATGTCCGGAGCCCTTCACTACGGCGTCTCTCATAATCATATCGTGGTTTTGGGACGTAAAACCCCAGATATTATTATTATTAGTATTATTATTATTATTACCACACACAGAGAGAGAACGAAAAAAAAGACAGAAATAAATGAAGAAAAAAAGAAAGAAAGAAAGAAAGAAAGAAAGAAAGAAAGAAAGAAAGAAAGAAAGAAAGAAAGAAAGAAAGAAAGAAAGAAAGAAAGAAAGAAAGATGGAAATGAAGAAAGGTATAGCAAGACAATCTTGGCGAAAAAAAAGTTCCTCATGCGCCGGTGGGATTCGAGCCCTCGTACCCACGATCCGAAGGTGAAGGTGATAATCGGTCACGAATTCAAGGGTATTAATCAGTCGCCAAGCCTTGCAGAGTATTGTATAATAGGGGGGTAGAAAAAGTAAGTGAGGGTTAGGAGAGAGATGTGAGGGTGAAGAGAAGGGAAAGATGGAGGAGACAGAATAAAGGATAGGACATAAAGAATGAAAAATGAGAGAACTAGCGAAAAAGAAATGTAGAAACAGAAAGACAGATAGAGGATCAAAGACAGAGAAAGAAAGAAATAGAGAAAAACAGAAGTGTATGGAAAGAAAGAGGAAGTAAGCGAGAAATAGACAAAAAAGTATGATACAAAAATATGAAAGCAAGAGAAACAAACAAAAAGAAAAACAGAGAGAAAGAAAGACATAGTAATAAACAGAGACAAGAAACACATAGAACAGGGAGACGAGAAAAAGAAAAAAGAAAGTCTGAAGAAAGTGCGGAACTGGACAGCCTTGATTGTTTCTGTTCGGTTTTCTTTTGTTGCGATAGCAATTATATGTACAGTCTCGATGGGTTTTGTCGTCGCCGTTTCTGTTGCCGTCATGTTCCGAATAAAATATTGTTTTGTGAGCTCAAGCTAGAGATGTAATCGTGCATAGCAATAAAGCTTTCTTATGTACAGTAGTGAACGCACAGAATCTCAATAAAGGTATACTGATAAAGCCAGTACCTCTTTTTATACCACCTCTGAAGGACTGCTCCGAATGCCGTGTGTTTTAACAAGAGCCTAACTACAAGGGGATATGAACACGTAGAGTAAAAGGAAATAAAAAAAAATCACCGCCCCAGCACTCCGTACAGATGGTTAACCAGCGAAGCTGAAACGTGCGGCCACAGGCGGTTGCAGTCGCCGCAGTCGAAGCCAAAGTGCCGCTCGCGAAACTCCCGCCAAAACCAGGCGCCAACGTTGCGACGTTGACGCTGCTCTGCCTGCAATGCCGCTTCCTCGGCTCGCCGTTGTTGCTTGCATTCGGTAAGTCCTGCATATATTTGTTTCTTTAGCCCATTTTCTTTTATTGTAACACTGAGCAAGGGAAGGGCAATTTAATTTGGCTTTCTTTCGCGAAAATTTTGTTTATTTGGAAGGAGGAAGTAATCTCATTTCTTGCTACTCCGGCCGTGAACATGAAATGCTCAAAAGCGAAATGGCGATTGCACGCGACTGTGTCATCTCTTTGTTGTCTGCCAACAAACTCATTTGATGTCCCCTTTAATCACCGCGTGAGCTTCTCGACCACTGCATCGTTTTTTTTTTTCGTGCCGTTAATTAGACAGAGCGTCCTCAGAAGGAGCGCTCTGTTTCCTTGAGAATGGCATGCTCGGGTTCCATATTCATTATACTACACCGCATCAAAATCTGCGAGAAGTGCCGAATGACAGAACAAGCCCTTTTCATAGCAGTCAACGCTCCAAAGTAATGGCGCGATGGGCAAATTCTTGCCCGGTGCACAGATTTATTCTTTCACTATCGCTGCGGGCTATCAGACGGGACGGGTAAAGACTGATTTATTTGAGGGCCGCTCGATTATTCTATTCTCTTCCCCAAGGCTGATTTTCCAGCTGCGCATTTCTTGGTGGGATTACCTGTCGGCATGACGGAAGGAGGTGGGTGGAAAGGGAGGCTTCCTATGTGCCCGGAACTGCAGCCTCCAGAAAGGCCCCATTTCAAATGTTCCTGCACCACCTCAGGGGACATGTGAATCTGCAGTAAGCATTCGCTTGGAAGCATACGTAGCCCTTACTTCCCGAATATTAGTTACGAAAGTCGACGTACCTTAGATGTGACATGGAGATCGAGAAGCACTTGTTTTTAGGAAGCGTGTAATGATGCGGTTAGCAGTACACCTACTTAGCTCCTGCGCGATCTGAGAAGGTATGTTGTTCTGTATTCGACATTAACAGCTACTCATGTAACGAATTTTAAGGTTCAAAGTCGACTTCAAATCAAGCTTGGAGAAGAAGCAGAAGTTGTGTTTGGGCTCTCGTAGCGAAAAGTTTCAAGGGCAAAGCGTACGGGTGCAAAAAGGGCGTAAATTGGTGCGGTTGCGCAGACAAGGGATTTAGCAAGACGTTCAGTGAAGAAACTTGCTAGGTTCTTTTCTTTTCATACGAGCGAAAAAGCATGAACTCAGCAATAAGATTTTTAAGAATAATACCCAGAAATACGTACAGTGTCCCACTTGGAAGTTCAAAACCTATATGACTTCTAAAGGCGAATCACGGCTCAAAACACTACGCACTTTGGGCCACGGGAACCCCGGAATCCATTTTGTATGGATGTTCCATTAGATAGCAAGCATTGCGGAAAAGTTCTATGAATGCGTACGCAATTATGGAACAAGGACAAACTACAGACCTTATAAAGACCGGCTCACGCATTGTATCACTGCTGACTACGCAGAGGCCTCATTGCATCACGCCAGTGCATGGACCCCGTCTATTTGCCCAGCGGCGATGCAACAGTTTGACAGTCAGTGTTGCCGTTGGGTGGATATGAAAAGGTGCCAGAACTCACGCCAAAAGTAGCCAAAGTAGCCATGTCATTTGATATTATCGCCAAATTTCTATCCAAATAGAACAGAAGCGGTATTATCAACTGAGTATTTACTATTGATGAATAAATAAAACCATTTTGAATAAGTAAAACCACTAGTTTAAAAAAGAGACATGTCGCCAACTGGAAATTTTCGACGCCAACGGGGTCCAAAAGTAGCCAATTTGGCGCAAAGTAGCCACCAACGGCAACCCTCGTTTGACTACATCTCTCCCGCACAGCCAGAATTCTTAACCGCATTATCTGGAATGCGTCGACAGCTCCGCTAACAGAAACCACGTGAAAAGCAGCTGATTTGGTTCATTTCGTTCAGCTGAAGCGAGGCCTTAATTTTGAAGAGAGCGACCGCAATTTAGTGCTTTTTTTATTTTCACGAGCATGTAACAATGGAAGCAATGAAAGGGAATAAGGGCGCTGATTCGGCTACTAGTGTTCTGTGGACAGGCACAATAGCAAGCGTGATACGTGGATGAATAGCAAGCGAGATGTGTGGATAGGCACGCGCGATATCTTTGGTTAGCTGGCTGAGCACGAACGTACTACATTAAAATTGCTGATCACAGTACACGAGACGATATATTAAGCTAAAAAATCAGTGTTCATGCTGCTGTATTCTCGTGCACTATCCTCACCGTCTACCTTGCTTACTTAGACAACAGTGTGCAATATTTGGCTGAACAGTTCATAGCCGTGTCTGCTTTCCGGGATGTGTTTTTTCAACAAGCCCGATGGGTGCTTCATGACCACTTTAAGACCCCACAATGTCCCTCCGTCCATAAACCGCCGTCCGACGTCTACAGCAGATGTAGCGCAGCTGCATGTGAACAAACCGAAACATCTGTGAACAGCAAAAAGGTTATCAAAAGGCTGTTAACCAAAAGAAACAAAACAAAAAGCCAAAACACCGTAAAAACAACTACATTTAACCACCTATCTAACAAAACACATGGCAGAACAAAAGGTTAACAAGAACAAAATAAAAGGCTGTTAACCAGAACAATATAGAAGGCCACGGTTCATGATCCGATGCACACTGCTTCGCCCTATCATCAGCATTCACTTCGAGGATATGCGTGGATTTTTTGTTGCTTTGAACATTTGGTCTACTGCTTATATAACGTCACGTAATTCATTGTAGCATTAGTGGCGTAAACCCTTCCTTATGGGCTGCAGACCATCATCTCAGAAGAGGGTAGCTTTCTGAGAAAAAGACCAAATATAGGAGCACAGCCTTTATACGAACCTAATATAACAGTGAGGATAAGTTCGCGCGATTAATGTGCGTTTTTAGAACATCAATTTTTTATCGAAATGGCGTGTTGACAGGATGACGTAAAAACAGCCTACACAACAATGTTTTTATAGCGCCTTTAAGAGAAGCAAGCGCCGTCATTTATTTGCGCTTTCCGTGTTGCATGCGTGCGACAATGTATGCAGCATATCCGTCATTTTCGAGCACCTGCGGAGGCGCATGCGGATATCACTCGGAAACGAGAAAGCCCTCTTCACGCAGCAGCGGCATCCATTTTGCCTAACATGTCAAAACCACAACTGCCGGGATCTGACATCTCAGCTTTTTTTTTTTTTCGTCCTAAAGTCTTCACTGATCGATGAAAGACTGCGAGGGGTATTTCGAAGAGAACAAGTGGAGTGTCTACCAGCGCATGAACTCTCAGATGTCAGCTTTTGTCTTCGAATGTCCGGCGGCGCAAACTGCAGGAGACAAAATGTTAATACACACGTTAATCTTCTGGCAAGCGTTGGTAAGGAACATTCGAAACAATCGCTACGTCGAGCATCTATGTCGTAGCTTGAGAAAAGAATTTTTTTCTTTACAGTTCTCAGCTGTTCTTCCTAGCCTTGATTAAAGTTAAATACAATTTTGCTATTTCACAAACTGCGAAAGCATGAAATCGTTAAATACCAATGAAACGCAGGTATAGAAATGTTATGACATATTGCATTGTGTTACGAACAGATATTCATACCGGCGCATGCGGCTTATTACACGTGCTGTCCTCATTAGTTCATGCTAAACATGAGTAAACATATGCTTGGAATTATCCTATTTGATTCGAGTGTTGGTTTGGTGCTGCCGTACAACGTACACTTTTTCGTTGTGAATATATCGTTTGGGCAACGAGAACGCGAATCAAACGAATTGGCATAAAATTATACGGTGGACGTTAGTGAAGCAGTGAGTTAGTTGCATTTATCGCGTCTGCTTGCAATCGAAGGGACGACCCTCCATTCCCTCCATTGTGTGTGTGTGTGTGCGTGTGCTTGTGCGTGTGCGCGCGCGTGTGTGTGTGTGTGTGTGTGTGCGTGTGTGTGTGTGTGTGTGTGTGTGTGTGTGTGTGTGTGTGTGTGTGTGTGTGTGTGTGTGTGTGTGTGTGTGTGTGTGTGTGTGTGTGTGTGTACAGTAGCAATGTGACATGTTTGTTGAAATGGTCACGTAATTAAAACACATTCCAAGATGTGTATTACACCACGCAGCCTATAGCCCGAGATAATGAAATATTTTCAGTACTTCAAAGGGCCTTCCAACACCTTTCCAAGTAGCCATGGACTGGATGCACTAAAGGGGCTCATTACCTCAGAAATTCACCGCCGCAAAAATTGTTTGAATCCGTCCAGTACGAGCGGAGTTACAAAGATTTGTCGCACGCTGCAATAGCATTATCTCTTCTCTCGTCCCGACGAAAGCTCTGGAAGCTAAGCAGGGAGAGATAGCACGGGGAAAGAATATACGTCACACGCACCTCATGACCTTGGGCAATTTTTCTCTTCTTTTTTTCTTCGAATGCGCGGCTTTTCACTGCCATCGCACGCGGACGCGTGGAGAAGTCGCGGCCTCCCGCAGCGGCCTCAGTAACGACCGAGCACGCCATGCTCAAATCAGCCAATAGCTGATACTCGGCCTGTGAGGCACTAATTTTTGAGTTTGTAGCGTCGTTTGTCGAGAGGAGACAAAGAGTTTTTGAGCTGATTTGACAATTTATTGTTAATTCCATGCCGCGTGCTGAGCTATAATATTTGGCTCGCGTGTTCTGTGGAGCCTCGGCTACCCATCGGCAGCCTTTTCTGACGAGGCTTTGAAAAGGAAATTTTACGGGAGATCACGGAACGGTACATTAGTTCTACCCGGTCGCAAATACATCCTGATTACGGAGGTGCAGTCAGCGAAGTCCTAGAGAGAACAAGGCAGTGTTACATAAGCTTAACACCAAATCGGCGCCCGCGGCTGACGGGATTACAAACAAAACACTCAGGAACCTCGACGATAAATCGATAAAAAAACTCGCGGAGTACGTCAACGCCTGCTGGGAAAGAGGACGGGTGCCACAACAATGGAAGACTGAGCACATTGTGCTGATACCGAAGCCGGGCAAGCGACTGCAGCTAGAGAACCTGAGACCGATCTCGCGGACTTCCTGGCTGGGAAAGGTAATGGAGCACGTGGTCCTCACAAGGTTGACAAACTACCTCCAGGACCGCGACCTGCTTCCCCACACGATGTTGGGTTTCAGGATAAACGTCTCCAAGCAGGACGCGATACTACAGATAAAACACCAGGTGTTAAATAAACCCAACGAGTTCCCCCCAAGGCCATACTTGGCCTGGACCTGAAGAAGGCCTTTGACAACGTAACGCACGCAACCGTACTGGCCAAAATGGCGAAAATCGGCCTCGGTGAACGACGTACAACTACGTTCGAGCATTTCTCACGAATAGAAATGCCAAGCTTACTTTCGGGGAGCTTACTTCCGAGGAAATAGAATTGGGAAGCGCCGGTACACCGCAGGGATTGGTGATATCGCGAATGCTTTTTAATATAGCCGTCGTGCAGTTGCCAGCCAAGCTGCAAGAAATCGACGGGCTCAATCACAGCCTTGACGCCCGCCGACGACTCTACGTTGTGGGTTACGGAGGGCGGCGACGGGCACTGGCAGAACACCGGCCTGAGCTCCTCCTACCGAAAAGTCAGAACTTTTGGTCTACAAACGCACACGAAGGGGCCGCAAGCCTGACAGTGAGGTGGCAGAATGGTGGCAAAATCTTTCCGCCTCGGCCTAGAAAGTGGCAGCGAAGACGACAAGTGCCTCTTACAGCTTTTTCAGGAAAATCTGTATTGCTTAAAAAGGAACACCCTATACACACACACACACACACACACACACACACACACACACATATATATATATATATATATATATATATATATATATATATATATATATATATATATATATATATATATATATATATATATATATATATATATATATATATACCTTCGTATACAAGGAGCAGGTATCGAATGTTTCTAGAATGGCATGATACGCGACTGTTTGTATTTCATTTATAGAATCGATTATTCGAACGAAATGAGGTGTGTCTTGAACAAAAGATTGATGATGAGATGTTATATTTGATAAATGATGATTTAGATTTTTTTTATAGCGGATCAGTAGGTGTATTGTTGGATGCTGTAGGTCTGCCTGGGATTTGCACGATGCTTCATCTAAACCTTCATCTAAGGTAGACGAGGCCTGATTTCTTGCTTTCAGTGGTACTCGGAGGGTATGATTAATCCCCCTGGCTAGAAAATCTGTACCAGGCTCGAAGAAGAAAAGTCCGCTTTCCGAGACGTTCGCTCCAGCGAAAACTCGTGTTCACGAATTTTCGATCTCTTAAAGTGTCCCTATGTGATAATGAGCTGATGTGACTTTGGGTACGCCGACCGCACACACACATTCGCTTGAGTATTTTGTGATTTCGATGGACTAGTTTTGACATTCTTGAAGTCCCACGATGTACCGTGAAGTCTCGCCGAATCGCAGAAATATCTTGACTCATAAGACAAGTACGAATTTTGGATTAATAAATTGCAGTTAACAGTTCGTTTCGAAATGCCGGTAACTTTGAATGTAGTAACGCTTAATTGACCGACTAGGCATTAACAGAATAATGTTTGCTCAGTGGTTATGTCACCGGCACAACAAAAGCTCTATTTACGCAGCCCATTAAATATCATTCACATATGTTTTTGAAAGCCTGTCCGTAACAGAGGCTTCGACCATGGGCGGGTTGCCTTCCGAGTCAGTTCTTTATTGCAGTAGCGCAGGTTTTTAATGATGAAGCGTATGGTCTGTTTGTCAATGGTAACACGTCACACGTCTTGTTGGAAACACGCTTGCTTTGAGTGCGTTTTCAGGCAGCAATGGTTGGGCGATCTAAGACTGAAACGTGAAAATGATTCGTTTGTTCCTTTAATTCAAGGAAAGCAGGATTTTCGATTTTTAATTCTAAATGCCATGCAATACAAGTGCCGTTTGTTGACATTTACGCATTATGGCCTTGCAAAAAGGTCTGCTGGACAAAGAACCGAGGCAGTGATGAATAAATGACGCCGTTTCCACAAGCACTACGGTCAATTCATGAGGGTGGGAACAAACTGCACACGAAACGTTGAATCCATCCAAAAACTGTGCAAGGTAGTTTCAACGCAACGTGAATAGAAAAATTCGGAACAGGACTGACTGTCACTTGCAACTTTGGTTGGGGCCGTTTCAGCATCTAAAATTTTTTCACCCAACCTAAGAGATCTCTGTGAGAGTGTTTATATTTCAGGTCATGGTTGTTTTGCGCTTAGTATTACTCAGGCGGAGGAACTAAGGAACGTAGATTTAAAAAAAAAAGAAAACACAAGACCTGCGCACAAATTTTGAGAATGTTAAGTATTCAACGTACCGGAGTGCAATCAGAAGGCATGAGCGTGTCAAGCAGACCGCAAGTGATCTGCTTCCCAGACCATTGTCTGGAACTGCTGTTTGTGTCAAATTGAATGATTCGCGGCCACTACTTTCGCTACAGACCGGTTTTATTACAGCAACGCAGACTTGTAGCTACAGCCACCGCATTGAAAAGGCTTAGAGGATTTCAACAGAGCGGCTTCTTTCCAACTTCCTTCAATAGATTCAAAGGATGCTGCTTTAAAGGCCTTCAGAATACAGAGCTCAATGCTACCCAGGCATATATTTCTTGTTCTTTTTCTTTCCGCACACTGAAATTCCGGACCAAACTCTCTCTCCCCACGTCCCTCTCTTTGTTCACATTTGATTCTTTTATGTTTATGTTTTCTTCGCTGTAGGAGTAGTACGGAGCGTTCAGAGTGAAATTTCGTATTATCTTTTCATTCACGCTGGTTTCTCAAACCTTACAAACATGAGTGGGGCTGATGAAGACAGCTTGAGCCGGGCTTCTTGAACAGCCACGCGTAAATGGCATAATGCACCCTCCTTTGTACTCTTTTCGCTACGCTGTTCAGAAAACTCTCTATTTATGGTGCCCATCGAGTAGATGTTCGAGTCAGGCACGCTATGTTCCTGTTCTTATTCCTCACATCCAATGTTCTGCAAGCTTCGTAGGGACACCTTCTGAGCAGAATTAAAGTGTTTGGTTAGTTATATTAGCAGGGAGGTACTGCTAGTGTACCTGAGTAGTTTCCGTGCATCACACGATACTCCGTGGGCAGATCCTTGCGGCTACGTGTTGAGTACTCCTTATGAGTCAATGCTTTCTTTCGGGCTTGCCTAATTTAGCTTTTTTTCCCACAAAGGGCTAGAGCCACTGCGACCAAATAGGTAGTTTGCCATGCACCCTCAGGTCCGCATTCATTCATTCATATGCAACAATAAAGATGTTGCAGGTAACAGGGGGAAAAGAAGCTGACAAATAAACTTGATGGTATCGGGGCCACCCTACACGCATGTGGCACAAACGGTGGTTACGAACAGAAAATTATGCACACAAAATATATTGCACATGGCTCACCTGCAAGAAAGAAGCGCGCTTGCACAGACAACGTGAACAACAAAAACAAATACACCACGATGTTTACACCACTAAACCGTAGTTCCAGAGTGTAAAGCACAGGCGGTACGACAGTAAGTAGCTAACATGTGAGAAAGACTTGTCTACATCACAAAGTTCCCGACTTCACTCCAGCACACTCTTGAAGGTGCGTTAACCGAGAATCGGTGGACCCGTCGAGTGCGGCCAAAGCATAACTCTATGTCGCAAAGCAAAGTGCGGAGGCTATTCAGAGTACTGGAACGGAAACTCAATTTTCTAGAGAAGCGGTCGCGCGGCAACAAGTTCTTTAGAAGTCTCTCACGGCCTACTTGTTCCGGCAGCCCTGCGTGCAGAGAAGTGTGGTCAGTGAAGCAACACGCGGTCCTTTCAGGGCATCAGAGTTTGAGAAATTTGGAAGCTCTTTGGTGAAGTTACTGCTTGTGCGTGTTACTTTGTAAAGTAACCTGCAAAAACAAACCATTGAAGCAAAGCAGCCAGCTAGTAAAGGATTGCGAACAAGATATTGAAACTGACAATTTTTAATATATGAAGAATGCGTAATGTTACGTAAACAGCAGTTGTCAATTGAACTGTGTATTGTGACACTTTCACTTCTGTCGCTGTGCATCCGGTAATATGCAAAATAAGGAAGTGCGTACAAACTATTAAATGCGAAGGATTTAATAGTTTGAGTCTATCTATCTATCTATCTATCTATCTATCTATCTATCTATCTATCTATCTATCTATCTATCTATCTATCTATCTATCTATCTATCTATCTATCTATCTATCTATCTATCTATCTATCTATCTATCTATCTATCTATCCATCCGCCTACGTGTGGGTGCTTTCGTGATGGCTTCCTTGACCTGTTCTTTTCCTCTAGACACGTGTGGCACGATGTGCGTGCCGCGGTGTGCGGGTATGCGCCACAGGTGTATGACAGTTTATATATACCCAGGAACGGCGAGAACAGACATCAGTAATTTAAATGCGAGAGCTTGAAGAAAAAGCAACGTCGGCAGCGTTGACCCGTCGAACGCGTTTGCGACGATTCGGGATAAGAGAAGAAAAGGATGCAGAGGTGATGCACATCTTTAACGCTGTTTCATTGGAACCATTCGTCCCAAACGAGAAGTAATATACTTGGAAACTACGATTATCAAAGCGAACAAAGTGCCGATCAATAAGACATTGTGACCTATGAAGAAATTTACACCATCTTCCCAAAGGGAACCCTGATGGGATGCGAAGCAGCAGCGTTGCGCATGGGAGCGGTGGAGAGGGTGAAGCGAGAGAGAGGTGACACGTACAGACACGTTTCAACGCGTACGTTAGGCGCGCGTCACGCGGCAGCTGCGGGCGCTGCGGCGAGCGCGCGGCAGGCGAGGGAGAGAGTGACGTCAGCACGCACTGCGAGGGGAGCGTGACGTAAACGCGCAGCTGCGGCGTGACCTACTTGGCACCGCTCCGACACCTACGGCGAGGGGAGCGCGTTGCGGCGCGTTCGTACGGACGCACGGACTGAGGGACAGCGTTACACAGCCTAGTCAAAGATCTGCTTCGCATCTAAAATATCCATGGGAATTGAAAATTTGATAAATAGGAAGAAAATGCTCACTCAGCACCAGCCAGAGACTGAAACGGAACGTCGCCGGTAGTCGCACTCACCAGATCTGTGTACGCTGAATGTTTACAGTAAGCGGCAAATGCGAAAATATCACCTTGCCACACGCTGTAGCCGCAAATAAGTAATGCGACGAGTCGTACTCGACTGAACATTTCATCCCTCGTGCACTTATCATGGAGGAAGGAAACAGAATGAGACATTGCGCAACACAACCGAAGGAATAAAAGAACAGTATTCGCTCAACACTTGATCAACCCGTCAGAGCCTGCGTACTGTGCTGGTAATGCCACGCAAGCACACCTGAACAAATCTCGCCGATACGCTGTCTCACATAGGTCACGTGTTCCGCAGACACTGCGAGTGTAAAAAACACAGCTATCCACGGAGTGAATGATGATGAGTGGGCGAAGCTGCGGAGGTTCATCGGTAAACCGTGAATCTTCCGTGAATTATGCCCGGTACATCATCACCGACGTGAGATCGGACGCGTTTATACTAAAGGGCCGATGAGAGTTATGGTGACTGAAGCAATCATGGTTACACCGTGAAATCTTCAGTGGTCTCGCCCAGCAGTGATCAAAGCGATAGTGTGTGTGAAATTTTATTCAAACTTCAACGACCGGTCGTCGTTCATGGTCCGCCAAGCAGCACGATCCGGCAAGCGCACTCGTACGGCGGTCCGCGCAATCGGAGAGCAGCTGCACCGCCAACGCCATCTAGCGTACCTTCATCCAACCGCCATAGTGTAGGCATGTCTATAGGACAGCGCCCTCTCGGAAACGAGACGAGAACTGGAGACGATGACACCATATCCACGGAGTGAATGATGATGAGCGGGCGAAGCTTCGGAGGTGCGTCGGTAAACCGGTAATCTTCCGCGAATTCTGCGCAGTACATCATCAACGACGTGAGATCGGGCGCATTTATACTAAAGGGTCGATGAGAGTCATAGCGACTCGCAGCTCACTTTAATTTTACATGTACGTTGTGAATTTTTTTATTCTTTAATCACGCACATGAGACATCTCCCACCGGCACTACCTTGGAGGTCGAAATCCAGTGCCTACTGGCTACTCAGAATGCATGGACAACCGAGGACCGCTGAGGTGATGCCGTAGGGAGCATCGCCTCTAAATATATTCATCATATACAAGTACCGCCATCTAGCGGACATTCCAAGAACTAAACGTGAGGTGGCTACCTACAACATACATCGAGGACGCACGACCCACGGCTTAAGGAGCTTCGCCCCCTAAAACACGGGGAAAAGTCGAAGCAACCGATTTCAGCGACTTTTGCTGACTAATGATCAATAGGTTACGTGAAGATTTCTCCTAGCTCGTTCAATTCCCTAGTTTACGCCATTACTTATCCCCTTGTGACAACCTCTTGATGATAAATAGATCATGTAGTAGAAGTTTTATGACTAGCATCTCGGCATTCCCGTTAGCCATCCTGAACGAAAACTATCAGACATTTTAAAGGTCGCGTCATGCTGCTTATTTCACAAAAAGAAGGAGTGTAGAAATGGTACTAACAAAACACACACGTCTTATAAAAGGATGGAAGACACCACTATTGAGTCAAAACAATGTCTTTTTTATAGGGAGAAGTAGCAAAATGACATGAAGTGGTGAAATTAATTTTGACACACTTGTGGCTGGCAAAAATAACGATGTAGTGGGCCATGAAAACGGCCACTTTATCACCCATATGCTCTATGCATACGTTTGTTTTTTTTCTCGCCTCTCCATGAAAAAACCGAAGATTACGAAATAAAATTACCAATTCCTCGCGCTTTTTTTTTCTTGCTTATTGTCATTTGTATAGGTATATGGCAATTCACATATTCTAGCTTTATGTTCACTTAATAATGTCATCCTTCGATGCTCCACATACCTGCTGGCATTCAGTACGCCCTTGCCTGTTCGATTGTACGCGTTGTCACTTCACTCAGCACACAGCAAATGCCTAGTATTGCTGACGGAAAATGAAAATACTTGCCTAGTCACGCGGTTACACAAACTGAGTGGTAAGGGCCTAGAAATGTGTCTGAAAAAATAATAAGTCCAGTACAGCAATGATGTCTGAAAATGCATGGCGTTCGAGGAATACTTTATTGCACAGCGACGAGCTTATTTCTGGTAAATTTATTATTTCTTCAAAAGAAAATCATACTACACCTACTGTTATTGTGCTCACCTGCAGCGCTTTAACAACAATTCTGTACGCGACCGAAGCAATGGGAGCGCGTATTTAATTTCTAGATTGCACCACCTTTTCTATTTGTAACCTGAACTAATGAGCTTTTTATAGCAAAATCGTTTACGAGGTGCACAACAACGGCTGTTTCTGTCGCTGTAGTTGTCCGCCACCGTAACCACTATCGCGGGAAATAAGAAAAAATACCCACATGTGATATTGCGTTGTTGAAGAGTAAAACATCTACCACGTGTCACAAAATGCGAATTGTGTAACCAGCCGTCACACAGTGCCACCTGCGTAACGGAGGGGTCATTGAATGCATCCAACCGATTACAAAAGCCTCAGCCACAATTATTCGTCGTCATCAGCTACAACATCAAAAAAGTGCGCACAATGCCTTACAGGTGTATCGCAGGCACCGCACTTCGCCGTAGAATAACGAATGACCTATTAGATGCTTCCCTACTACACGAAAATTATCATGATTTATTGCGTAGAGGGGGCTCCGCAAGTGGTTGCTAAAGAAGCCCAAATAGCCCTGATGATCCGTTTTGCTCAGGACCTCAATGAAGCTCTCTGTTTCTCTCTCTCTCTCACGCACGTTAACGTAAGTAACGTAACGTATGTAACTGAAGGACTGCACGTCACACAGTGCGAATTACGTAACTAGTGGGTCTTTTAAAGCTTCCAACACATTAGAAACAGATCAGCCATAATTCGTCATCGTCATCAGCCACCGCGTAATGTCTTGCAGATGTGTAGCGGTTACCTCTCTTCACCGCAGAATGAAAACTGATGGCTTAGTGGGTGTCTCCCAAGTTGACAAAAATTACTGTTTGCGGCGTAGCAGGTACCTTGCAAGTGTACTTGTATTAGTAGCCGCAAGAGAATTTAAAACGAACTCCAGAAATGCCACTTTTCCAGCCTTCACCGTGACTGTGCTGCATTTAGCGCGTAGGCATGACATTTCTTTTTCTCATGAAAGTTATACCAAAGTAAATTTTGCGACAAACAAGCAGAAATACGTGACAGGACGAGCACTGTGCTCAAACTAAGTTTATTGCAACATAATCTCGCTACAAGCAGGTTCTTCTTTCGTGTCGATTGTGGCCAATGTCTATTTCAATAAACTTCGAGTACCACACGCGTCGTGACCTGTCTTTCTATGTGTCTGCCGCAAAATTTAGCGCTTGATAACTTTCAAGAATAAAAGTCTGAACACCGTTGTGCGTCCATGCAAACGACATAAATAAGAATAGAACGGGTGCGTTTATACTTCTGCGTTGCGGTAGAACGCTCAAAACGCTTACAAAAAAGAAAATCGTGGCGCTTATCAAAACTGATGAGTTCTGACACGGACGGTGTAACGCTACTTTGGAGAGACACAGTAAACGAAGGAAGGAAGGGAAGATGGAATTAAGGAAGCAGAAAGGGAAAAGGCAGGGAGTTTAACCAGAAAAGCTTCTGTTTAGGTACCCTACA
>JALIZH010024695.1:0-13599 GCA_030522465.1 Rhipicephalus appendiculatus | reverse complement strand
GCTGCCCAGAGGGATTCATCGTGGGCCAACCGCGTCCGGCAAGGATCCCAGGTGAGCGGCGGCTCGGGCGGCGCAGCCTCTCCGCCCAAACCCTCAGTGATCTCCCAGCCCAAACCGCCAACCCCTTCCACTCCCACACGGGAACAAATTGAATTCCGAACGTTGCAGGCCCAAGTTGCCTCGTTAACTCAGGCGGTGGAGGCGCTTGCGAACCGCTCGTCCTCACCTAATTCGACACCCTTCGGGCAGGCACCAGAGGCGATGGATAGTGCCCCCCTCCGAGCACAGGGACACCACGGCGCACCTCGCCCCCCTTGAGGCACGTCTAAACAGCTTAGAGTCTCAGATGGCGTCCATAGTGACCACGATCGAGGATCGATTGGCTGCCGCCCTCCAAACCGTTTTCGATCGCATCCCGGGCATGATAGTTGCCCAGATGCCCCAACTCTCTGTTAGCACTCGCCGTCCTAAGCTTAAGCGGGTATCTCGTTCTCAAGCGCCCCGGCCTCTTTCCCAGGTGGCCGAGGTAGACGAGCAGTCTAGCAGTTCGACTGCGACCTCGGAAGTGAGCACCGGATCGAGCAGTGGAGGCCCTATGGACCCCTTTGCTCTCCCGGAGGCCCCCCCAAACGTTTAGTTCCCACGATGGCGGGCAACGGCCCTAGATCGCGCCGCGGACGCGCAAATTCGGACCCTTTTACAATCCTACTGTGGAATTGCCGGGGATTTAAGGCACGCACTAAGCGGGCTGCTCTCCGGCTCCACTTAGAAACCTATTCGCATTTGCCCACGGTAGTGGCCCTTCAGGAGTCGGGCGAGCACGCTGCCCTCACAAATTATACCGTGTACCAAAGAGATGCGCAAACCGCTCTCTGCGTGCATCGAAATTACACTGCCAATCCTGTGGATCTCGACTGCGATCCGCTTTACTCGTATGTTATGGTGACTCTCCTCCCGCTTCGGAAGCAGGACCCGTCCCTACATATCCTCAATATCTACAGTTCTCCCAAACTGCCTAATGTAACGTACGCTGATGTATTTAGCAAAGCGCTTACCGTGGCAGGCAGGGAGCCGCTTATCATTGTAGGCGACTTTAACGCCCCTAGTGCTCACTGGGGTTACCGTAAGGAAGAACGGCGTGGTAGAAAGTTGGCGGAACTTACTTCCACCCTGGGCCTCACTATCCAAACGGACCCTGCACACCCGACCCGCATTGGTAACTCTGTAACTCGAGACACATGTCCTGATCTCACTCTTACTAAGCACATCAAGTATGCAGAATGGCTCAACACCGAGGAAACGCTCGGCAGTGCCCACTGCATTCTTCTCACTACAATTCGGACACATCCCCTTACCCGTGCCCACCAACAAGCGAAACTTCCGGACTGGGACAAGTTCCGTTCGGAGTACACGACTCCGGCACCCATAGCTCAACAAGGCTACGCCACTTGGTCTCACCACCTTGTGACGTCGCTTCGCCAAACTGAGCAGACGGTTCAGCTCTCAGAGGCCACGCCGGCGGTGGATAACCATCTCCTGCGTCTCTGGGAGGCTCGGCATAGCCTAATCCGCCGATGGCGCCGACAAAAGCATAACCGTCAGCTTAAAATCCGCATAGCAGCCCTCACCCAGGAAGCAGCCGAGTACGCGGCCCAGCTCGCTGACTCCAATTGGGTAGAACGCTGCAACAATGCCGCTAAGCATATGTCACACCGCAACACATGGCGTTTCTTCAGGGCCCTCATCGACCCTAGCCAAACGCGCACAGAAACGCAAAAACATCTTCAACGCGCGCTCCACGCCTACGCGGGTGACGCAGATAAATTGGCACAGGCTCTTAGGGATAAATATCTCTGTGGGCGGCAGGACCCCATCGGACCTGCGTTCTCATATGCAGGCTCTGAGAACGCAGACTTGGATCGTTGCTTTCAACTCCACGATCTGAAGGCGGCCCTGTCCAAAATGAAGCGAGGAACGGCGCCGGGTCGGGATCGAGTGACGGTTAAGCTTTTAGCCAACCTCCCATACGCGGCCTACATACACCTCCTCGACTACTACAATCAAATTTGGGAGGGGCGCGAACCGCTACCACTTGATTGGAAAACGGCTCTGGTAACGTTTATTCCTAAACCGGGCAAGTCCATCAACATCGAAAATCTACGATCCATTTCCTTAACCTCATGTGTGGGGAAGCTTATGGAAACAATGGTTAGAGATCGGCTTTCCGATTACCTCCAGGCCCGGCGTACGTTTGCCGACACTATGTACGGCTTTCGTCCACATCGCTCTGCTCAGGACATTCTCCTGCAACTCCATCATGACGTTATTGAGCCGATCGAGAATCCCAGTAACGATAAGGTAGTTTTCGCCTTAGATCTCAAAGGGGCTTTTGATAACGTTACCCACGAATTCATTCTTACCCATCTGTCCCAAACGGACTGTGGGCATAATGCTTTCAGGTACATCCGTCAGTTCCTGACAGAACGGCAGACGTACCTCCGCATTCAAGACAAGGAGCACGGCCCATATCCTTTGGGTACTCGAGGAACACCACAGGGAGCGGTCCTCTCTCCTCTTCTGTTTAATCTCGCCATGGCTCACCTCCCCCCACTGCTGAAGGATATCCCCGGTGTGCGGCATGCTCTGTACGCCGACGATATCACGCTGTGGGCAACCCAGGGTTCTCTTGACAGCATTGAGGCCAGCCTGCAGCAAGCAGCATCGGTCGTGGATGACTACGCCCGCCGCTGCGGTCTCGAATGCTCCCCAACAAAATCGGAGTATGTGCACCTTCGCCCCAAACCAAAAGACACAACACACATCGCACTTTCCTTACGCACCGGGCCAATCCCGGAACGCGAAGAAATCCGCGTCTTGGGGCTCTTCATACACACGAGCCGGAAAGTCGATACAACCATGCGCAAGTTACGTATGGTCGGAGATCAGGTGGGCCGCATGGTCCGTCGGGTCTCGAACAAGCGAGGGGGGTCTCAGAAGCCGCGATGCTCTGCGCCTCGCCGACGCTTTTGTGACCCGTCGAATCCTGTATTCGACACCCTACCTACGTTTGCGGAAATGTGATGTGAACACGCTCGAAGGCATTCTGAGCAGGATATACAAGCGCGCCCTCGACCTCCCGATCTCGACGTCTAACCAGCGTCTTGCAGATTTGGGCATGACCAACACGTACGGGGAACTCAAAGAAGCCCATCTCAACAACCAGTATCTGCGGCTTACCAAGTCGCACGCTGGGAGATGTCTCTTAAACCGCCTCCACATCTCATACACCTATCAAGCAGAAGAGCGGACCACGATCCCGGAGGACTGGCGTGGTGCGTTGGTTATCCAGCCTCTGCCCCAAAACATGGCTAGGGAGACTCATGAAGGCAGGCGAACTGCGCGGGTTACACCCTTGCAAGGACGCTATGGGTCCCGTCTTGGAGTCTTCTACACGGACGCGTCTGGCCCTCACCACGGGGGGGTGGTACACGGCAGCCGTAGTCCATCGAAAACGCGCCTGTTCAAGGGCTCACTTTTCGAGCCCCGGACATTACAAGTCGCCATAGCTCTCGCCGCAGCGGACCCCGCATCTCGGATCATTATTACCGATTCGCGGAGTGCGTGCCAAAATCTTACTAAAGGTCGCATCACCAATCGCGCTGCTCGAATCCTGAAGGGTTGTTATTATCTTGACCGCCCAAACACACGTTTAGTCATCTGGACCCCAGCTCACGCAGGACTAGGTGGTAATGAGGCTGCCGATGCCTCAGCCCGCGCGCTTGATTCCCGGGAACCTCCTCGCCCTCCATCGCCTGACGATCCAGAACCCAATCCGGTCACCTCATTTCGCGACATCACAGCGATGTACAAATCGAACAGGCTCCGCTTTCCCCCCCCGGCGCCGGGCCTGACTAAGGCTGAAGAGCGCTGGCTCTTACGCCTGTACACCACCACAGTATTGTGCCCGGCGATACTCAAGCATTTCAATGCGGCCTTCTCCGGGGAATGCCCACACTGTGATCATCCGTTTGCGGATACTTTCCACATGGTGTGGGCATGCCCATCTAACCCGGCGGTCCCCCCCAATCACCTCCCCTTCACCCCCCTACCCGAGAGAGCTGGGAGGCTGCCCTGCTCGGCTGCTCGGCCTTGGAGGGTCAAAGAGCCCTCGTGGCCAGGGCGCGTGCCGCCGCGGAAGCCACAGGGGTCCCGGACTAGGGACTCCTCCTAGAGTTTGTACAGGGTCGGCCCTTAAGGCCGCCCCTACCTCTCACTTGTAAATAGTCTAAATAAACGTTTTTCACCACCACCACCCACCGGCACCACCTTGCAGGTCAAGATCCATTGCCATATATACGGGGTGGCTAGTGAACGGTTGTGCAGCGCGAGCAGTCGGTTTTTTCAACCAAGAAAGTCGCTAGCAGACGCTGCCTGCATCGGCGTCGCGAGGCGAGAGAGGGGGGAGCGTAGGAGAGGGGAAGACGCGCATGCGCAGTGGGGGTGTGGACGCCGCGGGCAGGGATGCCTAGAGGAGAGAGGGGGGAGCGTAGGAGGGGAGAGAGGGAGGGGACGCGCATGCGCAGTGAGGGTGTGGCCTCCACGGGGAGGGGATGCCTAGAGGAGAGAGAGGTGGAGAGGAGGTGTTTTATTTTTAGATGCGAAGCATCTTATGCTCGGGGCTCTGTCCGTCCCGCGTCCCCCGTCTCGCGTCCCGTGTCCCGCGTCCGGCCACTTTCATGAAGTAGGGAAGCACCCATTATGCGAACCAGAACACTGTAGTAATATGAAGGCCGTCAACCCTACTACAATTATCAGAGTCATGGCCGAGAGCACAGAGAGGCTGCTTAGTAATGGCTAGGCAGGTAGTGTCTGTCGCCCAGGTTGACCCCCATTCCTTGAGTCATGGCCGAGGGCACAGAGAGGCTGCTCAGCAATGGCTAGGCAGGTGGTGTCTGTCGCCCAGGTTGACCCCATTCTTTGATGTTGCTTGCATGTGTTTGGAGGGGGGCTCAATCCGCCCCCTCCTTCCCGCGTCCCACACCACCACAGCGCATGCGCGTCCCCTCCCCCCTCTCTCTCCTACGCTCACCCCCTTTCTCTCCTCTAGGAATCATCTACTCTACGGAGCGGCCCCCCGCGTCCCACACCCGCCACAGCGCATTCGCGTCCCCTCCCCCATGCTCTCGTACGCTCACCCCCTTCCTCTACTCTTGGAATACTCTACGGAGCGGCTCCGGCGTCCCACATACCCACAGCGCATGCGCGTTGTCTCCTCTAGGAATCCTCTACTCTACGGAGCGGCTCCGGCGTCCCACAGCACATGCGCGTCCTCTCTCCTCTAGAAATCCTCTACTCTACGGAGCGGCTCCCGCGTCCCACACCCCCCACAGCGCATGCACGTACCCTGCCCCTCTCTCTCCTCTCCTACGCTCCCCCCCCCCCCGCCCTTTCCTCTAGGAATCCTCTACGGAGCGGCGCGCACGACAGGTGGTGTGACAGCTGCATACTCCGCTGTGGGCACCACGGTAGTTCCGCGCTATGAAAATGACGGAGCGCGCTCGCCTCATTCTCTCTCCTGTGCAGCGCCGCGATGAGCCAACGCCATGAGCGCCCGGGCCGCTGCCGCGAATCGGGAGCGGCGACGTTTCTCCCGCTCAAGCTAGCCATCTCCCCGCTGCTTCGCATCCACACATGGTTCCCTTTAGCGGGAGATGGGGAAGATTTTTTATTTTTTTAATGGGTTGACGCATGCGCAGTGGGGGGTGTGGACGGACGGACGGACGCCGGACGGACGGACACCGGACGGACGTGAGCATGAGACATTAAAGGCTTTCACCTTAAAACATCGAGAAGCAAAATGTCTGCTGCGCGTACTAGAGCTGTGCGCGGGCCGAATTTTTGAGCCCGAGCCCGGCCTGGGCCCGCTGGCCGCGTCGAAAGCCCGCCCGAGCCCGACGCTAGAGGGTTGCGAGGCTGCCCGGCCCGGCGCGACTTACAAAAACAAAAGCCCGCGCCTGGCCCGGTCCGGCCTGACATTATGAATGTTTGTTGAGGAGACAAGGCGTCGTTCTCTGATGTGGCATTTTATTCAACTTGTCAAAGTGAAACATGAGGCAACGACATGTGACAGTCACTATATGCAACGATTACAAGTTGTCGTGTAAAAATAAGCTGTCCAATCATTCAGGCTTCAGTGAAGTGCGGCGCTCCTGCGTCGCATATCCCGCCCAACAGAAGGTCCGTTCGCTGCTCGCGGTGGTAGCCGCAATTGCCAATATCTTTTTCGCAGGCATAGTAAGCTTGGAATATTGAGACTGTTCTTCCAGAAGTTTAGTACCTAAGATGTGGAGAGAGGATTATTCCGCGTATAGATAATCACAAAGCTCATCGTGTGTGACTTCTTTCTCTCCTTGCGTTTAAAGTGGCTCAAGAAAAGGAGAACCGAGAAAGGGGGGTGAGGGGGTGATCGCGGAGAAGGCGCTACGCGGTGGAAAAGAACAGCTGCTGCACAACGTCTATATTGTGGGCTTGATTCGGGTTTGGCATCGGGCAAGGCCCGCCAAACAACAAACAATATAGCACGAGCCCGGCCCGGGCCCGAAATGAGAAGACGTCGGCCCGCCCGAACCCGGCCCGCGGGCCGGGACGGGCTCGGGCTTTCGGGCTACCCGAAGCCCATGCACACCTCTAGCGCGTACACGTTCGCGTGCTTGTGTTTGTCGATATGGCTCGAGCGCCATCACGTGACTCTGTTCCACCAATAGATACGAGTATAGACCTAATCTATGCTCACTGGAGCACTCTGGCGAAAAGACAGAAAAATATCACTGTCGTTAATTTTATTCAGGTGGCTTAGTGGCAGCAGTATCAGCTTGAGAAACAAAGTTTAGCCGACGTTTATAGTTTCGCGTGGTCGCATTTCTATAGCAGTATATTGTATCTTAAGATACACGATACATTATTGAATGTATCGGAAATAGAGATACAGATACTCGTTTTGCGAGACGTATCGCGATACAGATACAATATACCCAAAGAGTATCTAAGATACATGTGTCTTCGATACTGCCCAGCGCTGGTCCGCGAAAAGCATTATCGATTGTGGTCTTAGGTCAATGACTGCGCCGTGTCGATTTAGGAAATCCATGCCTAGAATGACGTCCCTTGAACAATGCTGCGGGACCACAAAGCTCGCCGGATAAGCCTGGCCGTCAATCGTGATTCGCTCCGTGCAGATTCCAGTTGGTGTTATTAGGTGGACTCCAGCTGTTCGGATTTCGGGTCATTCTCAAGCGGTCTTCACTTTCTTCAACTTCGTGGCGAATGGCCCACTGATGACAGAAATGTCGGCTCCAGTATCGACGAGAGCGGTGACCTTGTAGCAGTCGATAAGCTAGGGATGGTCGATAAAATTTTTTAATCGATTAATCGTTAATCGTTCATCGATTTAGCCTTTAATCGATTAATTGATTTCGATGTGATGTTTTAATCGATTAATCGATTAATCGACAATTTTGATGGGCGCTTCAAAAAGGGTATCTCATTGTTTGAGAAGCATTGTTCGTGTATGATCTCGACCGAAGTCTATCAGACGCGCTATAGATCACATGTGCACATTCGCGCCTTCGTGAAAATTCGTACTTTCGCCCAGTGGACACAGGAGAACCGCAGTCCCTCGGCGATGTCAAGGATTGAAGGATCTATGGCCATCGTCCATGGACGATTCGGCAGGAGATCGTATTTCCTCGAAGTCTGCCTACTCAAGCGCACCGAAATCGGAGGCGTTTTCGGCTACCACACCGGTCGAAAAGACGCACCGCAAACATGCAGCGTGGCCGAGGGTTAGGAAATCCCGTGGAAGGCAAAGCAGAGATGAGGAGGAAGAGGAAGTAAATAAGAGAATAAAACGCTCGCACTTTGGGACGGCATCTTTTCTCCGTTTGTCTGTTATATATTTGTTATATATTTGTCTGTTATATATTTGGGCACGGCGGCACCGGCAAAATGACGGTCACTAACCCGTTTGTCTTCATCGTGCAGCTTTCCATCGGTCTTCTCGTATCCGTGGGAGGTGTGCGCGCAGTGCCGGCAGGATTACCCGGGCACGCACGGGACACAAGCTTCGTCAACTTCCACGTAACGGAGATAACCTGTCCAGCGCCTTGGAACTGCCAGCCCAAAACCGCGACCAGGACCACGTGTTCTGATCTACGTCACCAGCACCGAGCGCCGCTTCACAGCGCGCCTATAAGTAGCCTGCCTCCTCGCACCGGGTTCATTGGGCACGGCGGCACCGGCGAAATGACGGTCACTAACCCGTTTGTCTTCATCGTGCAGGTAAGAAGACAATACGACTACTGTATCCGTTCTAGTGACCCATTCTTGCTGGTGCTGCCGTGCCCGCGGCTTTGTTGTGCATTTACGAATGTGACGCTGTTTTTAAGAAAGTTTCTTTTACTAGCAGGAGATATTGAAAGCAATCCAGGACCTGATCTAGCACAAATTGCAAAGCAGTTGAAGGAAGTTGCCGCCGATATCAAAAGAAATTAAAGGAGTCCTGACACAAAAAATTTCGCCCCGCGTTTTTTTGCTGCAATGTGTTGCTGGGGGGCCTGTTAGTCATAACACGGCACATCGTTTGCTGCAGCGCGCGACAGATAATTAATTACAAGCTCCTCATTACCGACACAGCCTCAGTTTCGGTTTGACAGAGCTCCAGAAACGACAAGCCGCCGGGTGCAACTATCACCACCTAGCGAGTGAAACGCTCGGTCGCGTGAGCACACAGAACAGTGACGCGCTTCCGCGCGGTCTGCATCGTCTGCTTGCATTCGCTTGCCACACATGCTGTAGAGTGTACTATACATGCTGCGTGATGTCGTCGCCGTTATCGTCCTCGCTGTCGTCGTCGGGCTCATCGTCGTCTGATGGCGGGGATGGAAGGAATTTTCGACGTGGCGAATCACTTCAGGTTTGACCCGCTGGCGAGGAGTGCTTCGTCGGGAAGCGGCAGCGATACCAGCGACGACGACCACGATGAACCTCGCGTCGGCAATGTACAATGGTAAGACCTGACACATTCGTGCACAAATGTTCTGCAGGACGTTCGCTTTTTCGACGTTCAATATCCGATTGAATCACTCGACAACATTGTGATGCCCTTCAAGTTGGTGCCGAAAAAAGCTAGGTAACACCACAGCACCAGACGTGAGCGATGCACAGGGTCGAGTCGGAAGACCCATGTACGCCAAATCCGGTGCCTTTGTGTTAAAGCAATGCGCCTCGAAATGGAGCCCGCAAACGCGACTGTTCTGCACGGGGGGACCAGTCCTGATACTCCTGACGTCCACAAGCGCACACGAACTCGATCCACTTCTGCCGCCGAGGGCCGAGGTTCGTCGCGGGGAAACGTATGCAGCGATACGCCTGATCCCGACTTCGACGTGCAGAAGGAAACAGCGCAGAAGGATTTCGGCATTGTGGCCTGTCACTGCAGACCAGGCAGCACAGGGAAATCAAGAAGTCCTTGGGAGCAGGAAACGGGAAAGCTGTAGTGTCGCCAAACACAAAACTTTCAACGCGTGCGCCGCGGCAGCGCCTCCTCTTGGCCGCGACCACACACTCGCGAGCAGCCGCCGAGCAGTCACCAACAGCGCAGTGGCGAGCGCGCCAAAACAGAAATGGCGGCTACGACGTCATCATAACCTGTTGTGTAGTGGAAGTAAGGGGGTCACCTCGGGTCACCTCCGAGGGTGTCAATGCCGCCAGGTGCGGCCTAGAATGCTGGATCGCGCACGCGAACTTCAAAATTCATATAAAATACCTTCCCAGCTTTATTCGCCGTCGATATTTTGCAGATGGTACACGCATGTACACGGGAATCGATCCAGCAGGCTATCTCGGCCGCGAAATTTTGTGTCAGTGCCCCTTTAAAGAGGGGCGTCTCGCTGATATGGATAGAAAGCTAGATGCTCTGTCGCGCCTTGAACCGAAGATAACGTCATGCGTAAGCCAAATAGAAGACATGCATCTGATTACCAAAAATCTGGAAAAAGAATGGACGACTTGGAAAACCAGAGTAGAAGGCCAAATCTTATAGTATATGGCTTAGCGGAAACAGAACGTGAGAACAGTGAAAAGTTAGAACGAGCGGTCAATAAAGCCATTATCCAGGACATCCTCGGTTTGGAGCCCGTGGCCATAGAGCGAATTCATCGTCTTAGCAAACCGGCCCAGAACAAAACGAGACCAGTAATTTTAAGGCTTCTCGACTCTAGACAGAAACCAATAATATTGGGGGGAGGGACGCAAGCTGAAAAAGACGGGTCTGTCTATTGGGGAAGATTTCTGTAAGAGAACACGAGATATAAGAAGATTGCTGTGGAATAGCGCAAAGGAAAACCGAGAGCAACACGACAAAGTTTCCTTGTCATTGGACAAACTTTACATAAATGACCAAGTATTCACCTGGGACGAGAGCAAGGGGGAGAGGGTCCCGCTCAGAAAAAACGCAGAAGCAAAACGCCCAAACACGCGAAGCAAAACACAACTGAGGAACTAACGCTGCAAAATGTAAACGCCAGAAGCATTTTAAATAAGACTGAAGCGCTAGAAAATTTGCTTCTTGCACATAATCCTGATATAGTAGCGATAACTGAGACGTGGCTTTCCCCGGCTATCTCAGATCACGAAGTAGTGCCTCCAAACTATTGCATCATTCGAAAAGACAGACCATCGCGTGGTGATGGTGTGGCGCTGTTGATAAAGAAATCCCTTCCATTCGTACCATTACCAGATGTGAGGGACGCTGAGGCGGTGTTCTGCAGAATCATCTGCAACAACGCTGCCATAATTGCAGGCTGCGTTTACCGTAGTCCCGACTCGAATGAAGATTGTGTCGGGAACATACAGGAGTTTCTGCAGAACCACGCCCCCCCGCCTGAGAATTATCATCATGGGAGACTTTAACCTGCCAGACATTAATTGGAACACAAAGGAATATTCATCATATACTTCCGAAGCACTGATTGATCTGATGCTGAATTTTAATCTAGAACAAGTAGTTAGTCAAACAACGCGCTCGCAAGGCACTGCAAACAACATACTTGACCTAATACTCCTCAGTGATCACTTCCCAATAAACACAATGCAAACTAGTATTGTTGAAGGTATATCCGACCACGATATACCAATATGCCACCTACCCTTGTCATGTTCTATTCCAAAAAAGTCTTTTGAAAGCAAAATCATTGACTTTGAGAAATCGAACGACGCTGGCGTTTTGACATACCTGGCACATGAATTCACATCATTTTCAGATATTGCTTCTGGTCCATCAGCAGACGTAAATGCCCTCTGGATAAAATTTAAGAGAATAATACATGACTGTATTGCCAAATTTATACCGTTAAAAACTAGGAAACCAAGAAAATACAGTCCATGGGTAACGCGCGAGGTAATTCATGCCAAACGAAAAGTTAAAAGGTTACGTCGCTCATTGAAAAAGACAGAAAATCAATCAGTCCAGAATTCTAAGCTGATCAGCACCAAGCAAGAGCTGAAACTAAAGCTGAACCAGTCACGTAAACAATACTTCAATACTATCCTACCAGATTTCCTCAAAAGTAATCCACAGAGATTTTGGAATCACTTTCGTGCACGTAATACTTTGACGCCAGAACGGCCTCATGATGAAAATCTTGTCCAAGCTGATGCATTCAACAAGTATTTTCAATCTGTATTTACTACAGATAACGGGTTTCTTCCCTTAATTGTTTCTACAGGTTCCAGCATTGATCCACTTATGATATCTGACTCGGGAATTTTTAACCTTCTTCTTGGATTAGACTCGAAAAAATCTAGCGGCCCTGACAATATTCCAAACGAATTCCTAAAGCGATACGCAGAATGGTGCAGCAGATATCTTGGCATTATCTATCGAATCTCACTTTCAACTGCACGTGTGCCAAATGACTGGAGGCAAGCAAAGGTGATACCAATTCATAAATCAGGCGACACAAACTCTCCTTCAAACTACCGACCCATATCTCTTACCAGTACATCATGCAAGATCCTAGAACATATAATTTTAAAACACCTGACACTATATCTTGCAGAAAATCGCATACTATCACCTAGCCAACACGGTTTTAGACGCGGGATGTCAACAGTGACACAATTAACGGAAGTTGTTCATGACCTAGCACGGACGATTGACAATCGCGGCCAAACAGATATTATATTCCTAGATTTCAGCAAAGCATTTGATCGCGTGTGTCACAACAAGTTAATTGCAAAACTAGAGGCAATTATTGGCGCTGGAAACATTTCAGCTTGGATTGGAGATTTTTTATCCCAGCGTTCGCAATTTGTTTATCTCGATGAAGCGTCATCCGATATTGTTCCCATCTCGTCTTGTGTACCACAAGGCTCGGTCTTAGGGCCCTTACTGTTTTTAATTTATATTAATGACATCGTCGCTAACACTGAATGCAACATAAAACTTTTCGCAGATGACTGCATTATCTATAAAGAAATAATGTGTGACGAAGACCACCTCACCCTAAACAGACAACTTAACGTGATAAACACCTGGTGTGAACAATGGCAAATGTGTATTAACATTAGCAAGTCTGTGTCAATGACGGTGACAAGAAAGAAGAACCCATCAGAATTTACTTACTCACTTAGTGACACTACACTAACTAAAGTTCTTGAACACAAATATCTAGGACTAACACTTACATCCGACCTCAGGTGGAACATACACATTGCCAACATCTCCTCAAAAGCCACCCGTAAGCTGTTCTTTCTTAAAAGGTCCCTAAACTCTGCTCCCACCGATATCAAACTCCTCAGTTATACAACCTTTGTGCGGCCAGTACTAGAATACGCTAACACTGTTTGGTTCCCTCACAATATTACTAACATAAATCAACTAGAAAAAGTTCAAAGAAAAGCGATACGGTTCATTCACAACAAATACAAACGTACTGACTCGCCCACTGAACTTCTGGCATCATCCGGTCTGGACACACTGACAGTCCGAGCAAAACAAGCTCGTTTAAAATTTATGCATAACCTTCTGCACAACCGCTTCAACATAAATTCTTCAAATTACATCAACTTCTCTAAGTCCCGGATATCACGTAATAAACACGATAAAACGTTAGATGAATACTTTTGCAACTCCAACACATTTAAATACTCATTTTTTCCTACTGCAGTTAGGGAGTGGAACCGCCTTGACCCAACAATAGCAAACATTGAATCACCGTCAACCTTTTGTTATGCGATAGAAAATAAGCCCAAACCATAAAAAAAGTTTCATATTTATGCAAATTGTTCTTTTGTTGTTTGCCTGACTTTTTTATGTTGCATTAGATTGTATTAAGTTTCACTGTTGAGTTGTAAATACTAATGTTGTATTAGAGGTAACATTTCTATGTATGTAACGCAAATGTACTCTGCAATGTGTGTATTATGTTCATGCTCACGTTGCAATCAGCATGCCCACCTGCCTTGGTCTCCAAGTGAGACTGGCAGTATTGAAAATAAATATATTGCGGAAGCCCTCCGCAATACTGTAATTGCGGACTG
>JALIZH010024694.1:0-20939 GCA_030522465.1 Rhipicephalus appendiculatus | reverse complement strand
GATCCTTTGAAACTTTATGTACGGGCCGCTTTGTGGTGCAGACATCCCTGCATAAAAATGGAGCTCGAGGTCTTTCTGGAATACATAAGATACATATATAATTAAAAATATTGAATGATAGAAGCCTTTACGAGTTTCTACCTTTTCTAAAGCTCAATATCGGGGCTTGCTGGTTCAATTGGTTCTATTATCCGAAGAGGAAACAAGCGAAAATAAAACGAACACAGTGATCATGAACAGCGATACGTGATAGGCGCTAGACTTACAACTAAATGTTTACTAAAGAAAGGTGCACGTAGCACAGATATTTTGGTGTGTTTCATGGCAATGTACTGTTAGTTTGTACCACTTTGGCACGTTTATGGCAGTGTACTATTGTACAACTCTGAGATGGCTAAGATAGCTTATTCGCATACGCCCTGCTGCTGGCTCACGTGTGTGAGGGTGTGCGGGCTGTATTCAATAAATATTTAGTTGTGAGTTGATCGCATCTCTTATCGGGTTGTTCTTCATTGCTCTCTCCGTTTTATTTTTTCGCTGGTGTCCTGTTTCGATTCTTAAGCTTACTTTACCGCGATTAAGTTCTGCGCAAAGTAGAAAGATGTCTGATTTTAGGGTATCGGAATACTGAATGTTACACAAAAATGGTGTGATACATTACATTAAATTTATTGAATCAAATAATAGTGACAAATGAATTACGTCAAGAGGGGGCCGGCCACTTCTACGAGGACACTATAGTGACGAGGCGACAGATGGGGAGGAGCGCAAGGGGTGTGCTCGTCCCGACGTTTTTCCTGATGAGTTTCGCCCCCCCCGGCCGTGAAGTACACCTGAGAAGTTCCCCTTCCCGATATATTTTTTCTAGACATATAAGTATAATGCCGGGATGGTATGAACCATCCGTAAGTACACTTTCAAACTGTACGGTGATATAGCGCACTTTTGATGGGGATAACAGGGACCAGACAGACACGATAGTCGCTACCACAAACCCCCCTATGGTCTTAAATACATAATATAGCGGATTTGATTTAAGTCAAAACCAACTAGCCCAAATTTCTGGTTTAACTGTAACCCCTATGGTCCTCTTTGTCCTCGCTTAGAGTGCGCTACCTCACAATACGGCACGGCGATCAATCACCAACTAGCCCAGCTTTCAACCCTATTACACTTCCTGAATTAGGACCACGACAATGATAGACTTATTCAGGTTCCAGCCCCCCCTTATCTCGTCCCAAGCCCGGCAACTGACACTGTCTGAATAGGGCGAAAGAGAAACCTACACCTATGGTCATAAGTATATCCACTACAGCTCAGCCAGTAATAAGTGTAGCTTAGCCAGCCACTATTGAAGTTTGGAAGAGAAAATGTTTCCATACCTTCTGGGACTCTCCGAGGCTCAACCTGTACTTCTGAACCATTCTTGCCGCTGTGTACATAATTGATAAAATCGCCAAACGCTCTCCGACGCAGTTTCTCGGTCCAACACCAAAAGGTTGGTAGGCGATGGATGCCCTGGACGCTACGTTTTCTCCAAGAAACCTGAGTTAACAAATAAGTGGTAGGCATTAGAGTAATGTAAATGGCGGCTTTCCTATTGGTTGCGAGTGCGGCAAAAATAATTGTGAAGAAGAAAAAGATTGGCCTGTTTGATTGCGGTGAAACCAACCAAGCTTGCCGAGCGATAGCTCGGTTTTGATTGGATTTCTCTGCAAGACAGCAAGTTTTGTAGCGCAAACTACGACATCCGGATTTGGAGCACCAAGACAACACAGTGACTTAGCTCTTCGCCGTTGGCACTCTCGGCGCGAACGCGCATTAAAGTTCGATGCAGCCAGTGCCTCTGGCGTTGGCGGCACGAAAAGGTCACCTTGAGCCACTGTTCTTTTTCACGAACGTGCCACATTATATAGCGTTGCGCTGCGCCTCATTGCATGACTTTGCGACGACACGCGGGGCGTGGGAACGAAGCACGTGACACGACCTTGCCTGAGCTTGAAGGTCAGGTTTACGGAATGAGGTGTTTTGTCTGTTTGTCCGTGGATGCGTGGAGCTTTTGCTCTAAAAAATTCAGTTCACGTATTGTTGTTGCTAATTAGGCCAATGACTGAATGACAAATCATTTAGTTTAAAACGCATTGTTTTTCTTGGATGCATTCAGGTAACAACAACTGAAGGACACATAGTTTGACCAGCAAAAACAACAACAACAAAAAATTGGCCGCCATCCCTCCCTTCGAACGTCAATGTCCAGCGAAGCTATATCAAACACAACATATGCTGATTAAGGGATATGTCTTATTATTACTTTAAGGTAGTGGTAGGGATAGAAAACCTCGCAATGAATGCAATGGCACCCTCTCTTTTTTCTCCCACCTCCTCAAACTTACGTCACTCCTCCTAACCCTCACTTCACTTTCCCATCAACTTGCTATACTATATTCTACGAGGCTATGCTGTGTTTTACCCTTGCCTTTTCAATCCCCTTGATAAACTATGCTATGCACGGCTATGATGTACATTATCCACCGTCTCTTCCTTTCTTTCCTCCTAACCCTCTCTTCTCTTTATCAGCAACCTGCCTTACTGTACTATACACGCCCATGCTGGGCTCTACCCTCCTCCTCCAATCCCTCACTTTCGTTTCCCACATTCTGCTATAATGTACTAGACAAGGCTATTCTATGCTTTGCGTCCACCTTTCATACTGTACTCCTTACCCTCAATTCCTTTCCCACACCCTTGCTATACTTACTCTACATGGCTCTGCTATACATGGTTTTGCCTGCATGACGCCGCACATTGCTATGCTACGTTTTACCCTCCATCCTTTCCTCTTTGTCACCCTCTCCTCAGTCCTCCTCACCCTCACTTCAATTTAGCACCCCTTGCTGTGCTGTAGTCTACACGGCTATGCTATGCATAGTTACGCTGCATGGTTCTTCCTGCGTGACGCGAAGCGATGACGTGAGATGGTAGTATACGAGAGAATACGACACCCTGGCCCCCCTAAAGGCTCTGCACTTAAAAATGGGCCGAGAAGGTAGCTCAACTGCTGCTTATATAGGCTTACGTCATAATGTCCGTATACACTGGCAGTAAGATAACAAAAAGAATTCGTGAAGACAAAATATTCTGAAACTTTAAATAAAGGTTACATGAGGAAAACAACGCGCTTATGTAATTTAAACTGCATTGACTCTTGTGGGTCTGTTCGGACATGATAAGTAGCACATGGTGCGGAATTACGATTTCATCACCGGTAAAGTGCTGATAAAATATTAATGAATGTTTTAATATGTGCAGCGTGCAAGGAAAAACACCGATCTGAGGCAAGCCAACTTTGGATGCGACAAGACGGCATGCACAAGATGGAGAGTTATTCAATGATCAAAACTGAACCTTCAGATTAGTTATCATCACTTCTGGTTGGCAAACGAGTTCAGTATATAAGTTCTCTATAGTTTCTGTTCTTTTCTCCCATAAAAATACGTCCGCCACTGTCGGTATCAACAACTTAAGGACGAGTTGAGCTGCTCAACGACGTAGCTCCTGGACTACAGCGGTGGGTGATGGGCGTTATTTCAATCAAATGCTGTCACTTGATACTCGTACCTCTCGGGGTCAAACTTCTGGGGTTCGGGCCAGTAGCGAGGGTCCATGTGTATATTCACAGTCGGAGCCATGATCGGAAGTGCCGGCTTTGTACTTAACGCCGTTGTATTCAAAGTCGTTGACGGCACGCCTTGTGGTAAACCTGGGTCATGGAGGATTGCAAGGATGAAGCACTTAGCAGATCAGTTTTCTGATCGTTCAGTTCCTACTTTCGCGAATTATCTTCAACTAAATTTACCAGCTAATATTGACAACTTGTTGTTCCTGCCCTGTTTCAGACACTTCTTAGAAAAGAGCAATATTCTGTGACTCCCCCAGATAACAGGGGATTTTCCTCAATTGTCTCAACGTATTTGTCAGGATTATATGGGCTTTTTGTTGTTACGACCATTATATGTGGGCTTGAAACTGCAACGTAAGACTTTTACTTTTTGAATTTGCAGGGCATCAAGTGATTTGAGATAAAAATTCGACAAAAGCTATGCATGACACAGACGTAACGTCGTAAACACCAAAGTACACAGGAACTGAGAGGCTAGCTACGCTGACTTAACGTTGCGGAAGATTGATGACGTCCATCACTATCGTCCCACAACTTGTGCTCGGGCAAATGAGGTTAAGATGTTTGCAGGGACAACGTGGTCGCAGCAAGAAGAGGACCAGGTGGATAAGGGAAACATGGGAGAGGCCTTTGCCCTGTAGTGGGCGTAGTCAGTCTGGTGATGATGACGGTAACGATAATGACGATCTTCTATCGGTACTTACAGCGTTCCCGGGGGGTAGAGCCTCAATGTTTCATCCACAACGCTTCTCAAGTACTTCATTCGGTATGTGATGGCATCGTAATTAATCTTTCCCTGTAATGAGAAATTGTTGCGTGTAATGTAACGAAATTATTATGCGGTTACTGCTACATCTAGGCGCGATTTTTAAAACAATACATATTAGCTCACTGTAACTCGTTTCCCACTTCGATAGCGTGAATGCTTAAGTCTAGAAAGCTGGATTTCCTATGCACTGGGATGACGCTGGTTAAGGACCTTTGTAATTGTGTATATATATATATATATATATATATATATATATATATATATATATATATATATATATATATATATATATATATATATATATATATATATATATATATATATATATATATATATATACATATATATATATATATATATATATATATATATATATATATATATATATATATCTTATTACGAGCTGCCAGCTCGTAATAAGATCACGTGCTACGTGACGCCTACTGGCAAAAAGAGTGTTTCACACTCGCCGTAATGGCAACAGGCGGCGCTGACTGACGCTCCCACGTTTAATGAACATATATACCCTATAAAGTGGACGGGGGGATGACAGCCACCGTAGCTCAGTGGTAGAGCATCGGACGCGTTATTCGAAGGTCGCAGGTTCGGATCCTGCCGGTGGCATGTTATCTTTTCGTCCACTTCTCTTTCTTCACACTTACATTACAATTACTTCTACTAACGTCCCCTATACTTTCCTTGGCATCATTGTCTGTTAGTTCTCATTAATAATGTGTTTAACAAAGCAAACGAGCCCTTAAGTTCACACTCCTTTCCTTAGTTCATAACGAGGGTCTCGTTCTGGCAGACTTGTTGCCTTCAGGTGGTATGCGAGGGATTATTAGTCAGCTGCCAGCTCGTAATAAGATCACGTGCTACGTGACGCCTACAGGCAAAAAGAAAGTGTTTCCACACTCACCGTAATGGCAACAGGCGGCGCTGACTGACGCTCCCACGTTTAAAAATGCACATATATACCCTATAAAGTGGACGGAAGGATGACCGCCACCGTAGCTCAGTGGTAGAGCATCGGACGTGTTATTCGAAGGTCGCAGGTTCGGATCCTGCCGGTGGCAATGTTATCTTTTCGTCACTTCTCTTTCTTCACACTTTACATTACAATTACTTCTAATAACGTCCCCTATACTTTCCTTGGCATCATTGTCTGTTAGTTCTCATTATTAATGTGTTTAACAAAGCAAACGAGCCCTTAAGTTCACACTCCTTTCCTTATATATATATATATATATATATATATATATATATATATATTGCTGTTCGTTAGATATTTGTGCTTCGCTAATCCTTTAAAAACTTAAAAACAAAATATCCAGCTTAAATACAGAGGGGACTATTTTTCATTAAAAAGACACATTGTGCTTAGCCACACAAGCGTATGCCCTGAAGAAGCTTAAGCACTCACGTATTCTTCGACTGCCGAAGCAACGTCCGCTCTAACCTTTTCTTGGACATCTACGTACTTGGCCAGGACGTAGAAGAGGTAGGCCATCGCTGCCGAAGTTGTCTCGAAGCTTTGAAAACAGCAGAAAAAAAGTACCATTTATTCTTTCCAGTAGCATGGCTTTTAGTCTACCTCCATATTTTCAAGACAAAATGTACATTGAAATGCTTAAAATCCGTCCGCGTACTCTCATTAGCGACAGGTGATTTTCAGGCAGTCTTATCAGCAGTTGCTGTTTAAGTGAAAAAAAAAATGTCCCAAAGCATGTAGCTTTGATATTTTTCTTTGACAATACGTTTTGCAGTTTAAGAGGTGTCAACGAAGGTACCATTGTGAAAAACTCATGGAAAAACTCATACTTTTTATGGTAAAGATAAAACTATACGATCGTTGGCGACTTTCACAAGTAAATGAATTCAACATCGAAATGATCTATAACGTGAGATGCAAGTACGGATAAACGAAATCTGTGTATGTAGGAACAATGAGACGACAACTGTATTGCAATGAAAAAATATTTATCACAACAGAGAAAAAAAATAAACTGAAGAAAGTATGACTTGTACGATAGAAGATCAGGTGAGTAAATAAATCAGCTAGCATGTGATAACACAGGCATAGCAATAGCACAAAGATGTTTTTTTTTTGGTTCTCGAATAAATGTAAATATGGCCTTTCTGGGGAATTACCACGGATGATAATGTGCACCATAATAAGATGGTGGCAAATTAAGCAATACGTTCGCTATAACTTTAGGCAAACTTTAGCTGAAATCATGCATTGTCCGTGAAGCGCGAAACATTTTGATCAGCCTCTGCAATAAACCCAACATCAACTTTACGATAAACTCCTGCGCTATTTTCTGTCGTAAAATTCTCCTTAAAGGCCAACTCTGGCGATTTTTCGAGGTCAGTGGATCTGAATTAAATTCACTGGGTACGTTCATTTGCACATTTCCGCCATTTATGCCAACTTACACGCTTGAGAGGTCCACAGATTGTTTTCAAATGAATTTTACGGATCGCCTGCAACGCCCACCTGGATTGCCAGAATTATTCGCAACATTGTGTGTGTGAAGTTGATTTCTGCAAGGCGACGGAAGTGACGGTACTGAGGTGCCACTGCAGCGCCTGCTTGTCCGCTCTGGATCGTGTGTGTTCGGCCGGCGCTTCCTTGGTTGAGCGTGCAATTTCCTTTTCCATGTGGATGGACGTGCGATGGGTGGCCAGTGGTATTGCGTTGGGGGGCCGCACACGATTCGCCGTATATTCACCGTAACAGCCACTAAACTCTCGCAGCTGATGATTACACTTCGTCTCGATGGTGGAGTGTTTTAGCTAGCACTGCCGGCTTACCGCACGGAAAGTACGGTAATACCGTGCCTCTTGAAGAGTGCACATGCGCGAACTTTAACGCAGTGAAACAGTTTCCGTTATGAGTATCGGGTCCACTGTGACCGCGTCCATCTGTATATCCCTAGTGAAAAAATTCGTATGCACGGAAGATACGGATCCGACATACGGAATTATGGTATTACGGATCCGCATGGTACGGACCCGCATGATACGGATCCGCATAATCCATATATATGGATTATATGGATCCGTATCCTCCGTATGTACGGCTTCCATTTATACGGACATATGGTATTATGGATGCCATAATACCATTGTGATTTTGGTTTACCGAGTCCATAGAATGCAGACAAGGTCTTCCATTAAGTGAGAACTTGTTGGAGGATAGCTTAATCGAGAAATCAAAGTAAACTGAATAATATTTATTCTGCACATGTACGCGCAGAATAAGCCTAAACGATGTGCACTGTCAGATGACAACATCCTCGCATGCACCGCGCAGAATAACCACAAACAATGCGCACTGTCAGACAAGACGACACCCTAGCACACACCACCACCACACACACATTGTTCACGTCTGCCACCACTGCTTATGTTCCATGTGTCGAGAATGTAGAAACAGTGGCAGTTCTCACACGCAGAGTAAGAATAAACAATGCGCACTGTCAGGCGACACGACACCCGGGCACACACCAATCAGAATAAGCATAAACAATGCACACTGTCAGATGACACGACACCCTGGCGCACGCTACAACACATGCACTTGTTCACACCTGCCGCCATTGACCACGTCAGATATGACGAGAATGTAGAAACAGGAGAAGATCTCACGCGGCGCTGCAAACGGAATGGCACTAATCTGCCACCCTTCTCATCCATGAAGGCCTGGCATTCACACTGGCAATAAAACTGAACCTTTATTCTGCACGCGTACCTACGTATGCAGAATAAGTACAAGCAATGTGCACTGTATCCGAGACGACACGACACCACTGTACAGGCACGCACCACCACACACGCACTTCTTCACGTCTGCCACCACTGACCATGCTCAATATTATGAGGCCCCTCCCTCTTAGGTGACAAGAGGGAAAAGCCCCCCCCCCCCCCCTGCGCGCTCGCCTATGGTCATAATTTCAGGTAGAACACCATGCTTTCCGTATACTACTTATTGCCACGTGGATCTTTCATAATAATAATATCTGGGCTTTAACGTCCCAAAACCACGATTTGATTATGAGAGACGCCGTAGTGGAGGGCTCCGGAAATTTCGACCATCTGGTGTTCTTTAACGTGCCCTGACATCGCACAGTACACGGGCCTCTACCATTTCGCCTCCATCGAAATGCGACCGCCGCGGCCGGGATCGAACCCGCGACCTCCGGGTCAGCAGCCTAGCACCCTAACCGCACACGTGGATCTTTCCCGCATAGCACATACGGATTCCGTTTGTTCTTTCCGTAGCCCATGTGATTTCCGCATGTTCCGTATCATACTTTCCGTATATTCCGTATCGCCGTATGAGTCTATCCGCATAACAGATACGGCATCCGCATGTTCCTTAAAGGTACATCCGTACGCCCATACGGAATTCCTTATGTACCATATGATACTTCCGTATGTTACAATTTCCGTAAGCATCCGTATACGTCCGTACAAAATCCATATATCTTATACGGAAAATATGTGGAATCCATATGTTTTCCGAATGACGGCATGCGGATTTTTTCAGTAGGGACGGTAAGCTGCGCATCATGAGAAAGGTACGTACTTGACTGATATTAATAATCGATCTGATCGATGTCATACAGTGCTCCACAAACTTATGCCCTGTTTTCAAGACAATATTAAAAAGTCGTCGTTTTACAACAAACTTAGCGTGAACATTTTAGCCCATCGCCGCAGCCACGAACTTGGACGGCCTGGACAGGTGGTGCCATCTGGCAGTTTTATGTGCAGCCAGGCAAGCACCTGCGAAAATCTATTCTGCTTTATCGAAGAGGAACGGCAATGCTCATTGACCTCCAAAGGCTTCCGAATCGTAGCTGTCATTGTCCAACAGCTACGAGGAGCTTGTGCACATGGCACCATCAGTCACAGACATGGTGCGACGTGGTCGGCGTGGTCACCTATCCGCTGAGCGCCTGCTCTTCGCGGCTTTCGCAATTTCCGTACTCAGTGCTGGCGGGACCGGTGTGCCTTGCAGGATTTCCGGTTCGTACATAGTAGTACGTCATACGTACACAGTACATTCAGTTGGGTTCAGTTTTAGGTATTGCGGCTTTTATGCTTATTTGTAATTGTTTTTGAATTTGCTGAGCATTTCAGCTATCGGGCGCGTGACAAGAGTGTCTCAGGAACATCGAAGCACCATTACTCTGACATAGTCAGAAAATCGCCGGAGTTGGCCTTTACGAGTGGCGTCGATACCACAAAAACCTGTTATGCGCAATTTCTTTAACGGTGCGGAGAAAAGCTTGGGCGAAGCTAAGTGGTTTGTCTTTCGGTGTCTAGGTGACAACAATTGAAGTGTTGGGTATTGTTCTTCAAGATTTGAACTCGTGCATGTTTGGAATTTATTGCCAGGTATTCGACTAAGGCTGTCACATTGAAGTCACGAGAGTGTGACGTTCTATGTTGGTTACTCACCCCGCAATCAGGGTAACAGTAGTGTTGAGCTCAACCTCCTGAAGGGTCATACTTGCTTTGCTCTTCGAGTTAGCTGTGCAGCATAGCAAAATATATACAATGGCAAGATAACCAGCAACAGGGTGCCCTTCCTTTTAGCATTACACATATTAATGGCTGCGCAGAATACAGAATGTAGTTTCTCCTTGATGTTTCAAACTTTCAGGTATAATTTAATACAGAAAATGTCTCTCTCTAGCTTTGCTACCACGACGAAATATGTGAATAAGCTAACAACACGAAAATCGTAGAAATATAAAGAAGAGGGAAATGATTATTAGAGAAAGGACATGAATTCTTGACACTGTGCTTTCAATTTACGACACTGAGCTATCATGCGGAAGGTGCGTACAAATATTACTGAGAGAAAACTGCAGTGCATTGGCTAGCGAAGAGAAAAGACATGATTTTTATCGCAAGATGGTAATTGATTATAGGAGTGAATCCTTATAGAAGGAAAACTGAAACAGCTTAGTTGATGTGTTCTGTTGACCAACTCATTCAGTGACGTTTTGACGAAGACCTATTCAAAGTAAATATGTAGGTCGTGTAGTTATACGAAGAATTGGATGATACAAATTTTTTTCACACATTAAATGTGGTTGCAGTATTTGCACAGTACGAGTCGCAAACAAATGTGATTATTCAAATATTTCGAAAGTCCTAAAGCATGAATAGATGGAGTTATTTAGGTTTCACATGATATAAACACACCGAAAATACATGCCCGTGCTTTAAAAGAACCAAGAATAGATACATATTGTGTTTTCTGGGGCTAACTCACTATGCGAGGCTACAAGAAGCGCTGCTAATTGCGAATACTATGGTGATCATTTTGCATCTCTTATCAAGTCGCTAAGTATTTACAAGCTCCTCGTAACCCATAAGATTTCAGTACTCGCACAAACGAATATAGAAGTTGTTTATGGTGACCGGAAAGGCAAAGTGTGTTAGCGAAATACTCAAGGTGTACGTTATAACATACCGTCGCTGAGGCAATCCTTTTTCTCACTTGCATCTAACATGATCTGCAACAGGTCCGGTCTTCTTGCCTGAAAAGGCGAGCGCGAGGTCAAACGCGTCGCATTGGAAATATAATATCAAACGCATCTTGATATTATTCACCAGTAGCTGGTGGCAAAGTTCAAACTGCAAGCGGCCGTTGACTACGGAAGAAGTATATTCTGCTTTGTATATGCCAGCATTATCCTACGTACATATGAAAAAATGCTATGGTCCTCAATGAGTTTGCCTAAATGGGAAGAGAGGCACATACTGTTTGACTGAAACGGCGAGGTTGTTATCCAAAGGTATCACGGTAGACTACAAGAGACAACATCATCAAGTAGCAGCGGCCGTACATGCAGCAGCGGTACAGTACTCACGCATTGAAACACGACATCAGTGCTTTCTTAGTGTAAGGAATTCTCTGAGTGATTTATTGGGCAAACCGCGTCAGGTCGCTACTAATATGGCCGTTATAGGTAATGTTTTGTCGCATTAAGTGTTCCAGTCAAAACCACGCCGATATGACCCGAACTAAAGACGCTAGAAGCGAAACTACGTGCGCTATTTAGCATTGCTTTTTGCGTTTCCAACCGTGAGAACTGTACATTGTAATTTCGTAATAGCGAACAAGTAGAAGTTTAAAGAAAAAAAGTAATTTGACACATGATTTATACTGATGAAAGGATATGACCTGACATTTGCCACCAAACTACAATAATTAGAATGAAATGATGAAGTATGAGGTTGTTGTTTTTGTTGCCTGTCAGTCTGTGAGCAAACTTTACATGCCTTCGATTATTTTCGCCCTATGAAGAGCATTGAGACAAACCTCATTCAAACATTAACCTTTTTTTCGACTGGAACTGCTACTAGAAACACTTATAGGTGGCACCGCACGACAAACAAACTGGCCCTGTCATGCCAGTGCTCGTTACATTCCGTGAATAGTTAGGTCTGAAGAAGACGGGACTGATAATTTACCTCTGGATTGCGTAGTCTCATTTCAACGATCCTTTTGGATTCCTCGCCGAAGATGCTAAAAGTGAAGGAGCCAAACTTTTCGTTCAGCCAAAGTATAGGAGATACAATATCGGCCAGTGTACTTGTGCAATCTGTCAGGAGAGAAAATAACAGATGATACTCGTACACTTACAAAATCTCGTAGTATTACTGACTTCGAAACAAAGAACACTGGGCCGCCACGACATCTGAAAGGCATGTACGACATCTTTCTTAGCCTTTCCGCCACCTTGCGGAATTCCGCAGAACTGATTTCTAATGTCGAGCTGTCGACGAATTCGCCCTTGCACTGCCAAGTCCTAGCTTCCTAGTTAGGATCATTTGGTGGAGTGGCCGTCCCGAAAAGACGTTGGTCCTGGGTTTGATCTCCGGACGAGGACAAATTTTTCGGTAACTAAGAAGCTTTCTTTCCGAGAAAACCGTCTGGAGGACGTTGTGGCTTCGTGCTACAAGTGAGTGGTTGTCCATTTCCCTTTCCTGACATCTTAAATAGCGAGAAATTTTTTCGAGCGCACTAGTGAACTGTCGTGACGCAGATAAGCCGTATTTCTGTGCATCTACATACCATGATGATGATCAGCCTGACGACGCCCCCCTGCAAGGCAAAGCCCCCCTCCCCCCCCCCCTCCACCCCCCCCCCATGTTCCGCCGATCTACCCGGTCTTGTGCTTTCTGCTGCCACGTTATACCCGCAAACTTCTTAATCTCATCTGCCCACCTAACCTTCTGTCTTTTTCCGTTCGCGCGTTTGCTTTCTCTTGGAATGAGTATAAAGAAATTATAGCGCGAACTAAGTACTGTGTATGCTGAGATAACATCGCTGAAAATAAGCTTCAGTGCGATAGAGAACCGATGGCCAGGACATAGATATAGAAGGCTGTTTAAAATACATGTGGGGGACACAATAACTATTAAACGACGCAACGCTTTTACCACGATGTTTTATGCAAAGGCAAATCGTCGGAGTTCTCATGCGACCTACTCACGGGCTATCATGTGAAAGGGTCCAGTCAGGACGCCATGTATGACCTCGCGTGCAGCCTGCATGAACGGATGCGAGGGGTTCCGCTGAAAGCAGAAGTCGAGTCCGAAAGCCGCTCGACCGATGAAGTCCATGGCAAGACCTTGTAGTGGTTCGTGGATGGCCAATTCTCGTCCAGCGTCTGCCAAGTCTCCCAGCGTTTCTATGAACAAGTCGGCCGATTCTACGAGGTCTGGAATCACCTGAAAGGGCGTGATCAGTTTCATATCCATTGTCACGATGGGAAATGTGTGGACAATTTCTGAAATTGGTCAACCAGAAATCATCTCAAAATAAACTGCGATAAAACGAAAGCGGTAATTTTTCACGCCAAAGGAACAATCATTCCAAACAATCTCGCCTTGGTGTTGAACAACAGAAACATAGAAATAGTTAATGAAATTAAGGTACTAGGAACATATTTCTGCAGCACATTACATTGGGACCAACACGTGCACTATGTTATAAAAAAACTTAGTCGTATCACAGGCATGCTTAATAGCAATCGATATCGTCTACCAACATCCGTAAAGCTACTTATCTATCACTCGCTATTTGCAACACACATCAATTACGCTCACCTCGTATGGGGTACTACAACTGAATCAAACCTTAGAAAAATACACTTATTACAAAAGAAAATAATACGTATAATAGCAAACGTAACATACCAACATCACACTGAGGACCTCTTCAGGCAGTTCAACATCCCCACTATCTTTTCCTTCTACAATCGTTTCCTACTTCGTGTATGGCACTACAATATAAATTCAAAAAATAGCGTATTTAACGAAATATCCTGTCTACATAAAAACACAGCTGCCTATACCACCCGTCACAGTGAAGTATGGTCTGTACCCCAATCACGAACAAATTATGGCATACAAATGTTAAAAAACAAATTACCCAGATTGCTTAATTCACTCGAAAATGCTGGTTTCAATGCATCAAACATAACGCGGTCTCAACTAGCTTCACTTATTCAGTCACTCTCTTAGTGTTCTTTTTTTTTGTTCTTTGTGTCAATAAATTATCACTGCCTATGCGAAGAATGTGCTTGAGCATGTATACAGTTGCGTTGTGTGAGATTGTTTCCTCACGCACACCTCCATTTATGTTCTGCACATTATATTGTATTTTTTGTTTATTTATTTATTTTTTTGCTTGTTTTGTATAATTGTTAATCATTGTTGATGTCATCCTGAATGTTGTCATCCTGAACCTAAGCACGTCTTTTGCCACCTCCGTCAACTGCTGCCACCATAGAGAACGGGGGCCAAGAGCTCCTCAAGCTGCCCAGAGCAGCTTTTTTCTTGGCCCCTGCCATTGTATCAGAATTTTTGCAATGGAAATAAAGAAATTACAAATTACAAATTACAAATTACAAATTTGGCTAGTCCTTCTACACTTCTATAAGACCGAGTGACGAGAACTTCAACTGCACAAAACAGGCAATAAGAATGAACGATAGGTTTGTCGGAAATCCGCTTCTGCTGGACGGTGTCGTCCTATTATGTTAACGGCGTGCTGCAGCCAGGAATTAAACTTGTCAGGAAAACGGGAAACTGTCAACACCCTCAAAGTAAGGCTGAGTATATCAATGCAATGCTGAGTATTTCGAACTCACTGGAACGTCGAAGACGTTCTTGCACTAAATCGTTATTCGCAAATATATCTTCCCACACGTCTACATTCGACACGTTTTAATGTTATGTAATAATTGAAACTTTGTTGTTAATTGACATTTTGTCAAGGTCATTGACAAGAAAAGAATCTATTCGTTATATTTATGTAGTGAAACACCAACATTGAAACGACCAGTGGAAATAGCCTCACCGTGCTTTCGCTAACACGTCCAGCATGGACGCGTATGGTGCCCGCGACAGTCCGTGGGATAACGAAAGGCAGAAACTGAATATAGGATATTTTACGAGTGTTAATGCGTTTTAAATCTTTGATGAAGTGATCAGATCACTACTGACAAAATCAAAAGGGCGTTATATTTCAAAAGAACATGAAGAGCCACAATTCTAAAACGATTAAAGCCAAATGCACGACGCGAGCGCTTGAGACGCACGTTTAAATTAAATTTCTTTTCCAGAAGGAAAATAACTATAAGCGTTCACATAGACTATACAACTTGTGGGAATCGAGCACGGTCTCCTCTTTGGCGCCTCGTTCACCAGCTAGCGCGTGCGCTGACCCCGCGCGGCTTGAGCGCCGGGAACCGCCGTCAATCGGCGACACGTGGCTACGCCACCAGGCCTTTTTGCCTGGTGCCATCCATGCGTTGGCCTTTCTTGCGAGGAAACACGCGTCCAGACATGTCCGGACAACACTCGACACACGTCACGCGAGCACACGCCACTGCGCTTGGCCTGTCCTCATTGGCCGGCCAGTGACAACCCACTCTCCCATGAGCTTGCTTCCGTCTGGCGCTGGCCTGGCTCGCCGCTGGAGATGCTCAGGCCAGTACGAGAGGTTGACGCGCTGCTCTGGTAGGCGGCTTCTCGTCCGGGCACTCGACTGCGGCCCTTTGTGGGATAGTCGTAGCGCCGCTTGCAAGCGTACAATCGGCCGGCCTTGCGGAGTTTCCCTGTTGGCATGCAAGCCCGTGATTGTCGCAGTGTGCTGCATCTTGGGTTAATAAAGCCGTGTTTGTTGAAGACCTGCCTCGAGTGCCTTTTCTGTGCCGTGTCGGAGAGTTGACTAACCCGGCCGCTATAGCGTCTTTGTGCGCAACGTCAGTGGAGAACGTCGCGTCTCTTCCTGGTCGGAAACCTATCTCTACAAACTGAGCCGTGGCATACCACGGTCATGGACTACAGCGTCTGCATTGCAGCGTTGTTGCTTTGAAATATGACAACGATATTTCACTGAACTTTTTCTGCCCTTCCGAAGCCTTTATGAAGAGTACCATTCTCGCAAATTTAACAACACTGATATATATACAGGGTGTTTCAAGAAATGTGTCCACTTTTTTTTTTTAAATCAGGAAAGTGGGGTATTTGCTCGCTGTCTTCACAATTGCTTTTTTCTCTAGCGGCAGGCGTCTTAAGATGGTTGAAGACATGATTTGGGACAGTAATTAAGAAAGTTAAATTAATTAATTGTTTAATTAGCGGAGTTAGGGGGGGGTTAATCCAATGGGAGAATTGAAGTCCTTCATGCGAAGAACCCATTTCAGCTTTCAAATTTCGAAAAAAGCGGTCTCTAGGAATACTTGCGAAGTAATAAAATTCTCCCAAATTCAGCGGCGAAACCGAAACCGAAACGCGGAAGAGCGCAGCTGCCATATTAGCCTGAGACATCCACAATGAGTGACCGTCATTATATCAACCATCAACCGACTTCTTGGTGTGAGTGTGTGGGCTGCGCTTGCAGTAGTTGCACGCATGACGCACATACGTTAAGGAACGGGGAAGAACTGCACCTTTGTAACCGTTGTCTTGAACAGTGACGTCATTCTAGTGGTCTGCTTGTTGCGCTCATTGGTGCTTGGGTTTCAGTTTCGCCATTGAATTTTCCTGAATTTCATTAGGCTACAATGATTAATAGACGCCGCTTTTTCGAAATCTCAAAGCTGAAATGGGTTCTTCGCATGAAGGACTTCAATTCTCCCATTGGACTTAACCACCTAACTCCGCTAATTAAAAAGTTAATTAATTTATCTTTCTTAATTAGTGTCCCAAATCATGTCTTCAACCATCTTAAGATGCCTGCCGCTACAGAAAAAGCAATTGTGAAGACAGCGAGCAAATACCGCATTTTGCTGATTTTTTTTAAAAATAGTGGACACATTTCTTGAAACACCCTGTGTATATATATATATATATATATATATATATATATATATATATATATATATATATATATATATATATATATATATATATATATATATATATATATATATATATATGTATATTGCGTTTCTTATTGATATCACTTTATTGAACCACGAAGCAATCACACGAGTAAATTTTCAGAACAAAAATGTCAATACACTAGTGGCACTATGATTGTCAACAGCGGAATTCTCTGTTGTCACTTAAACTCATTATCTCATCGGCGAGAGGATTTTCATGCAGACACTTGGAAATGCTTCGGTACTGGCCGTAACATTTATATTTACCAAATTTTCCGCAATCAGCTGACAAACTAATTCATTTTATAAGATGAAGAAGAGCAGTGAACGCAAGTGCGCCGGCAAAAATTTGAACTGAAATCTCTGCCTCAACATTACAATGGCCAATTAGTTGGATAGACTTTGCCATAATTATTACTTTTGACGAACGGGTCCAACGTACATCAACAAAAAAGTGCGCTGACATCATATTTAGCACGCACTTGTATGCTTTCGTTTTTGCGAATGATCAGAGCTCACTTGAATATTGTCTTTGTGAACCTGGCTAACTGACAGTGCAATGACGTCATTATATTAATACACTGCTGCTGTTTATTTTATTCTCAGTTGAAATAAGTTATTGTAATTGCACTGCTGCTGGCTCTTTTTTTGTTCATTGCTCTTCTGTTTTCATTGATCTGCCCACTTTGCTTCGGCCTTCAGTACGCAGCATGAAATAAACATACAAAGAAACAATCAAACAAATACAAACACATAAATAGGCAATGATCACTTACTTGCTTCAGCTTGTTAGAAGTGAAAGCCTGCGATATGCAGCCTCGCGTTCTTTTCCATTGTGCTCCTTTGGCATTTATGATGCTGTTACTTAGAATGGCATGCTCTTGGTCTGTTCGAAAGAGCATCTGACAAAGAAAGAAAGACAGGACTTTAAAGATAATACATTCCGAGAATTTGACACAGGATTACCGTTAAGAAAAAGCAAACCAAAAAGCGTAAAATTCATAGCCTCTGCTGCGTTAAAAATATGCTACGCTCCTGAGTTCATGAACTGACGAGATGGGTAACTGACCAGAGGTTTAATAATAATTGTTAGGGTTTAATGTCGCAAAACCACGGTATGATTAATAGGGACGCCGTAGTGAAGGCCTTCGGAAATTTCAGTGACCTGGGATTCTTTGACGCGCACCTAAATCTAGTACACGGGACTCAAGCATTTTCGCCTCTATGGAAAATGCGGCCACCGCGGCTGGCATTCGATCCCGAGAACTTCGGGTCAACACTCGCGCACCATAACCAATAGACCACCGTGGCGTTCGACCTGTGGTTTACACTTTACATTATTGAACGTGCAGAGTTTGGGTTGTGGAAAAGCTTGTGCGTTTATGGTATCTGTGTCGCTTTTACGTGTAATGTAAATGCTCATGCGCTTACGGAAATGTTGTGGGTGAGACACGTACAATGATGTCTACGGTTGAGCCATGGCTTGTGGTTATTAGCATAAATTATTCGTTCAATCTTTCTTTCTTTCTTTCTTTCTTTCTTTCTTTCTTTCTTTCTTTCTTTCTTTCTTTCTTTCTTTCTTTCTTTCTTTCTTTCTTTCTTTCTTTCTTTCTTTCTTTCTTTCTTTCTTTCTTTCTTTCTTTCTTTCTTTCTTTCTTTCTTTCTTTCTTCCTTTCTTTCTTTCTTTACATGAACAGAAAATGGAGCGAAAGGCAAAAGCCTTAGAAGCCTGACAAAGGGCCTTTGCTCCAAATGCAGTGAGGCACGCAGGCCATCATAAGCACTTAGCAAGATACAATTGATAGGAATGAGAAGGGAGATAAAAAAAGGTACACGTGCAAAATAATGTAACGAATACAGCAACAATAAAGCATTATTAATCGTAAGCATATATATACACAACAATTGTAGTGTTCAACGTACTATATACAACATTAGCTGTAAGTGCTCAACACCCATATTTAAAGCAAGGAGAAACTAAAAAAAAACAAAAAAAAAACAAAAACAAAATAAACACAGAGATGGTTGGGGAAAAAACAAACATATACGTTTAAGAAATAGTCACACGGTGTAATATTTGCACCAATAAAAACATTCACACGGTGTAATCTGTCCCCAGATACCGCAGCATTAGGGCTCAATCACGCGTTTGCTTTGCATATATGGCTCCACTATCCTCGACTAACAGAGGCGACAACGGTTGTCACGCATCGGAGCAAGCGAGGTGGTCTTTCTTAGTACTGCGGTGCTTACACTGCAAGACTTACACCTCTATCGGTGAAATTCTTGAAGTCATTCACGAATACGTAAGTTAGAAAGTCCAAGTCCTTGACAACCAACATGGGAAGATCGCCATTGTAAAATCTGTAAAAAAAAGAACGCACATAATAAAACTGACAGAAAAAGAAAGCATTACAGTGTGCTGTTTGAGACAATTAGGAAAAGATTGCCCGGTTTGTAGATTGCAGCTCTTAGGCGCCCGTTCCTTCGCTGAGCGGCGTTGGCGTCGTCGTAGTCGGCGGAGCGAACGAGGACGGAAGAGAGCGAACGCCGAGCGCAGTGGAGGATGAAAGACGGCGATAGCAAGGAGGGCGCGAGGAGGACAGAACGACAGTGGCGAGACGACAGGTTCCGTGGTGGCCACCCGCGGCGCCACTAGTGCGCGCCGTCGTGCGGTCACCAATGACGTCATCACTAAGGTATGTGGCGAGGGCGTCCACCGATACCAGATATGGAAATAAAGCGTTGCACGGACAGAGGCCTGTCTGCCTTCCGCGGTCTGCCGGTTAACGCGGCAGTCGTGCCTCAACTTATCGCATAATCAAAACACCTAAACAGCTCAGAATTCCCATCAGCCAGTATCGGAATTGTCGGTGACTTTTTTCTATTGGCGAAAGTATAGAGTAGACTTAAGATTGTTATGCTTTCTAAGGAGACAATAACTATAATTTCGAGGAGGTAACTGTGCTATTGGTAACATTGTATTATGACCGATTTCCGGACAAAACAAACGAATCAGCAAAAAAATTACATTGTAAAGGTGATTGACTTTCAAAGGGGAACAAGAGAACATCTGGGTAACTGATCTGAGTACAGCGGTAGATATATAATAAATATTGTAGGAAAGTCTCTTTTTGTTACGCCGTTGCTGGCGACAGAAAATAGATATATTTGATGGTCTTTTTTACCTTTATTACCTAGAACGTACAGGTCTCGAACTGCGTCATCTTGTCATTTTATTGATCCTACATTCTTCTGTGAATTTCACGTTCAGTAACTTTTCAAGAGTGCAGCGGGCCTCCGCCTTGCTGCAGTCTTGAAACGGAGGGACGGGAAAAAGAACACATAGAGGGGTGCTAAAATCCACTAAAGAGAAGTAGTATTGCACCTTTAGGTCCATTAACATGATTTGACGCGGGAATTATAAAAAGGACTGACCAACACAAGCAAAGGCAGCCTATTTCTAGCCTTCCATCAATTATATTGGCACTAAGTCAATGTCTTATCGCAGTGGTTTTAAAATAACTTCACGGACCCCCCGGGGGGTCCATGAAGTTATTTTTGGCGGCCCGCGAAAAACCATCCTAAAAAATGCGTTTTTCGGAGACAGCTATTTGGCAGCTATTTCACACTGCACGTTGTATTATTTAAATACTACCCCCCCCCCCCCTTTTTTTTTTCTCTCACTGCATGTGGTCCCTTTTCACTTTCAGCGGTCCGCAAGGGGTCCCCGAAACATTCGTGGTTGACAAACACTGTGCTATAGCATAGTCAGCGGCATTTCCCTTGATGTACCCTTCTCTTTACACTTTACCCCGGCGACGAGCACGAAGAAAGAGAGAGATAGGATGAGCGAGCGAGAAGGCTACAGTTGCACTCCTTTAGACCGACATCTACCCTTAATGGAATTTGCTTTATTAAACGTTGTCGTCGCCACCTAGTGGTCATGCGGCACTACAGAGCGCGAAATCAAAGCAGAACACAAAGCAAAACTACATACAGTGTACAATCCGCGTCAAATGAAACCCGAACAGCAGCAAGCATTCGCAGTGGTATAGTGCGC